>JAPYZS010000821.1:0-36248 GCA_030522925.1 Trissolcus japonicus
GTTGAATAACAAGCATTTTTGCAATAACATTAAAATTTTTGTTTAAAAAACAGCATTTATAAATTGCGGGGGTGGGTGGTGGGAAACACCCCCGCAAACCCCATAAACATGAATTGTCAGGGGACTTATACATGTCCTCAAAATTTCATCAAAATCCCTTGGATCTAGCCGGAGATATTGAATTTTGAAATTTTGATGACAATGTGAAGTTAAATAAAAGCATTTAATTAAAAAACTGGTATCAAAATTCATACATAATAAAATCCAAACGTAAAAGTTTTCATTTTGTTTGCCAAACATTCAATTTTGCGAGTTTAAGAAAAATGCAAAAATAGTTTCATACCAAATTGCTAAACAAGTGGATCTCATAAATCAAATCAGAATTAAGTATAGGCACTAAATTGGTTAATAGAGGATAACTTTGATTGATCTTTTTTTTTTATCTCAGATCAAAACGATTAAAATCCTTTTTAATATCTCCCAAACGTGTATATCATTAAAAAGGGGCAAGAAATGCAACATCACGATTAGTAATTTTTACAACAATAATCACACCCTCTTTTCTACCTGATTCGACGATTTGGAGTGTGATGAATCAGCCATCAATATCAGATTAATGTGTCGAGCAAAACTTTTCCGTGTCTCATTTCATTTTTCGTGATAACAACTTAGCTATAGTATCGATTTCGTTTTGTAAGTGAAATACGAGAGTTTCTCGCATAGTTTGTGTGTATGATTTAGTCCTTATGGGAGCTTTTATACCGTGGTTGAAGAAAAAGTTTGTATTTCAATTTCAATTATCATGGTTGACGGAAAATATTGTTCAGTTACAACCTGTATGAAGAGAAAAAAAAAAGAGGACATAAGAACTTTTCCACGTAACAAATGAACAAAAGTTGAATCAAAAGCGTGGTGCTTGAATGCAGTCAAATTCTTTAATAAATATGCACATACAAGAAAACATTTTATTTTCTGTATTAAGAAGTTAACGAATTACACACTGCAATTTAAATAAAACAGGCTTTTAATTAAAATTTCCGTGCAAAATCAAAAGTGTATGCTCCGCTGTTATTTTCGTTGAATAATTATACTTAAATAAGAAATCGATTTCATGTCAGGCGTAATGTATTTTTTCAAACTGTGGGGCTGTAAGTACACGAGATGTTCACCTTTCTGAAAGATAATCAGGTGTGGTAGTTTGAATACAAAAATGACACACTTTTAATATTGAAATGATCCGATTAAAAAAATCTCAAAAAAAAAAAACAAATTTTGCCATGACGAAAATGTTTAATTTATAAATTCGCACGGCCTACTAATTGAAACGGAATTTTGGTCACTAGATAATTATGGATGGCTGGATGAAATTTATCGTCATGTAAATGCACGATGATTCCATCTTCGGAACATGGTAAGTGGAAACATTGGCCCGGTGTTCTGCGCCTGTAGCGGCCAACCGGACGCGCACAACATTAATCACGCGAAATAACAAGACATTCATAAATGCAAGTAGACTTAGCCGGTTGCCTCGTCGACGTTCCATCCTTTTTAGTTTTCGTTGCACGTCACTTTACTGCATTTTTTTTATTTTTTTTCGGTCCATGCCACCGAATTATATAACATCGCTTTTGTCACATCTTGATTTATAAATCATTAACCACCCGAGTTTAATTATTTCCTTCCATCTAAATTTCATGATATCGAGTGGAAGCCAATCTTTTTACATCAAATTTCCGTCTGATGAGAAATGTTTCAACAAATTTTCCCGTCGAATTGAAAATTCAAGACATTTTTCTGAACAAGAATTTAAGTTATTTCTGACGTGCAAAAGAAAAATATCGAATTTTTTCGTACTTGTTCTTGGAGACCCCGACTGCAAACAGGGGAATGCGGTTGATATTTTCTCTGTATCAGTTGTTTTCACAGTATTGTTTGTCGCGGGGTCGTAATTTCATACGCAGTAGTACCAGTTATGCATTGGTCAGCCAAGCGCTTAGCGTCAAAAATGCAAGACGCAAACGAGGCCGGTAGCCTTTGTGCGGTATTCACAAAACGCTCGAAAGACTAAAGGGCACAATCTATTTTATAACCGTAAAAGGGCGACTGAAGTTTAAAAAGATGACAAGAAGTTGAAAGAACCACAAAAAGAAAGGCACGTAGGGTATAGTCTCGTGTCTTGTGATATTAAATTCCTGCACAATGACATTTGGTTCTGAATTGGCAGGGGAGAGCGAGCGGTCCCAGGATAAAAAAAAGCCAATCGCAAAATCATTCAGCGTGATCGAACATTTGTTCACCTCCCTCCCCTACTGTTTTTATGAAAACGCGACGCGATTTAACATGTAACATAAAACTCGAAAATTCTGACGTTTGATCGATTAACGTGTATTCTTTTCAGGGTTGATGCATGAACTCGCCGAAGTTTAAAGTACTTATCGCCTATCGATAAAAGTAATACATTAGGCATTTGCGATACCCATGGTCGTGTGATTTCTTTTCGCGATAAACTTTTCGTTCCGTTCGTAAAAGTAATCTATTGAAAATTGCGTACGTGAGGGCGCCGACTGGAGTAACGCCTTTTTTGGCGCCAAAGAGATATAACTTGCACAAAATTACATTTCAGTTTTCAGTCGGACTGAATTCTGCAACAAAGTTCCTACTTTATATTCGACGGAAAGTTGGTCATATATTATTTACAAATTTTGCTCGCAGATAAAAAACATTTATTTATGATCATGCGCGCACGCGGGATTAATCTCATGAATAGGAAACCTGGCCCATTGCATCCCGTGTAATTTAAGCTTCAGTTTTTCGTTATACAATTTCCGTTGATTATTTTAACTCTGTCTCTCCGTCAGATTTTACGATCCTGCATCTATGGAGCTAATAGGGTCAACCGTGGTAATTATGACATCGGGGTACCTTGCGAAACCGGGTTTTTATAATACATAAAAATGCATTTAATTTACACTGTCACTCAATGATTGAGTTACGAAACCTTTTTTCATTTTATTAACAAAAGTTTTTACCAGTAAAACAACATCAAACCAATATATTTTCGTCACTAGTTCAAAGTTGTTTTTTACAAGAATAACGTGGCTTCGAGTGAACTTTAATACTTTTTAGTGGTATAGTACGTATTCAATTTAACGTTTTTTTAACATTATTATTTTTAGAGTACGACGGGATTTCAAATTTTAGCAACAGTTTTTCGTTTCGTAAAGTACGTATCAGTTAGTTGTAAAAAACCAATCAAAAATAAACAACCTGAGGAAAAAAGTTAAGGTCTGATGGCCCTATACATTTTTTTTTCATTTCTATTTAACTTTTTGATCAGACGGAGAGCAACAAAGAAGAAATTTTTTATGTGATTTCACATACAATTCCAATATCCTGTTTTGGAATGTTATTATAGCGATAAATCTCGTTCTCGCTATACTACATTACATTACAAGATTCAATCGTAAACTGCGTTGTGATTGATCTGATCTGATTAAGAGCACAAAAGTGACAGGATCGATCTGATTACTTTACAAGATCTGATTAGTTTACAAAATCTGGTTTATCAGCTACAAACAGAGAATTGTAGAGTATTTGGCAATTATTGAAATTGAATTAAATATTAAGACTTTAAAAAAATTAAAAAAGAGAACAAAGATTTCACGTTATTTTTTCATCCTGTTTAGAAAGATGGCAAATTACCGCGTCCTCAAAATTTAACTCCCGCATTAAAGAATAAAGTCCATATATCATTTTATATATATGAAATGTGCAACTACAAATTGTGCTGAACATTCACAGTAGCGCCGGCGGTAAGAGAGTTAATTATGTAAAATTAATTTACCACCATTGTAAGTAAAGACGAAATTTATGTATTTTGAAGCATACATCTTCAAATGTTTGCTACATACGCATAAATATTCAAACGCAAGTGTACATGCAAGAATATCGCATGATAATACATATGAATGCTGAGAGCGATTGCGTTTGCTCTAATAATGATAAACCGGCATAAATAAGTGCTCGCGCACAAACCTGAATAGCAAAATGGGATAAACATAATCGTGTGTAAGCATTCGCGCATGCTAATTCACATTTAATTAATTAATTATATTAACATTGAATGTGCAAATATAATATGGTATTCATACCAACCGTCTAATACAGAGCTCGATGAATCAGCCGCGAATGAATCACACGACTCAAGCGTGTGCTTTTTGTCATCGACAGAAAAATTCAAAAAAAAATTTCAAATCATCGACATGATTGCTCCTCCAATCCGGGAGGCGTACACTTTTCAAAACACGCCGTACAGATGAACGACAATTCTGAATCATCGAGCCCCATAAAGCTCGACATTAAATCTCTCCCACGGGAGAGAGAGGGCGAAATTAGAATTATTTACTCGACGCACACCGCTCTATAATTCCCGCTTGTTTACAAAAACTCAAATGGTTCAAACAACCGTCACCATTCATCAAACTGACGGAGTGTGCAAACAAAAGTTCAAACTTTCTTGTTGTTTGTGTTGAGAGGATTGAGAGGAGAGAGAAAAAATTTTTTTACCTCTCTACTGATAATTAGATTAATTATTCCTCGGGTCTTTGTGAAAATCAAGTGGCCCCCCGCGCGCGAATTGTAAACAAACATGTAAGTTGATGAATCAGAGTGCAGATCCAAAGCGCTAAATTATCGCGGCGCGCCATACGGAACTTTACAAAACATCCGTCAAAACTATCCTTGCGCGCGGAACATAAACCACAAACTTTATGAGAACCGAATTACATCAATGAGTTGAGTTTTGAAAATAAAGCTGCGCGACGTTCTGTTACAGTGTCGTGATAAACGAAATGAAACATGAAATGTCGAGTACAAATTTAATTTTGTAAACTGAAAATGAGATCAAAGGAGCTCGGGGTGTATATTTTTATACGATTTTGTTTTCATCGTGAGAATGTTTAAAATGGAAAAAAAAAAAGAAACGAAAAGGTAATTTCATTATTTAATTTTAAATGAAAAGGTACATTTTTTATCGTGCAAAAGGAGCCACGAAAAAATATTATGAAAAATATATTATGAAAAAAATGTAATGAAAAATATGATGAAAAAATTTAATTAAAATTTAACTAAGTGAGCGAGATGACAAGATTTTGGTCTTTCGGCGGTTGTGAGAAATCGATGGAGGGTTGAAGGATTTGAGGATTGACACGCAAGCTTATGCAAGGCATACGACGTACACAAACTGACAGTGGTGGACGCGATTATGGCGACCTACAAATGTTGATAACTACAAACGGTGAGGCTATGTGGAATAGGAATGCCGCAATTACGCGTCACAAAATTACCATGCTAATTGCAACATTACAACGCGGTATGTTATCAGAGTATTACGACGGCTGTATAATGGAGACGTGAAATTAAATGCTCAAGTGTCCGTTTTATCGCACGATGATGGAGTATAATTCGGACGAATGTTGCGAGCGGCAAATTATCAGAGCAATCATATTCGCGATCGTAATCAAACGACAAGATGATAGCTACAGTGTGGGCGCACTGCTGAACCTAAAACTTAACCCAGTTTCGCTAATTACATCGCCTGTATTGATATTTCGCTTTTCCGAAAACTTTTATATCCTCGGTTTATCGTAACCGTAATACGTCAATGTTTCTTGTATTGAGATGTCATTTGTAAATCTGGTTCAAACTTATGAGCAATCCTCCAGAACCTTTAACCTACATCTCTCCAACATATTTTTACGAAGATTTATCAACATTTATATACATTCGTTTCATTAGTGTTTATTTGAGAAACAATAAAAAACATTGCAACAAAATAAATTGATGTACTTTTATGCTTGGAGTATTTTTAGAGAAAATCTTGTCATTTCCTAGGAGGAGAATATAAATTGCAGACTTATGCACAAAGTTACCCCCTGCTGTCAATTTGTTTTTATTACCGCTGGACTTGTCATAAAAGTGAGGCAATCGACCTTTTTAACGTGATTTATTTACCCATAGAATGAATTGAATTCTACTTATTGAGCCTTGTTGCATGACACCCCGACAGTGATAAGTTTTCCATTTAATTCATAGTAGATATAAAACATAAGCAAACAATTTAATTGAGTTATTAAATGTATAAATTCGTCCATTTTTCTTTACTATAATTTTTATTTTCTATATATTCTATTTTAAAATTTCATTGTGAAAAAATTATTTCATAAAGAAAAAGCTGAAATTCTTTATTTGTATGTATAAAGGTTGGTTTTTTTTTCGAATCGGAAATTGGCAAACTTAAAAAGCAGATGGAATTCGATCGCAGCTGCCAAAATGATGGAGCGGCTTTGCAATTTTTTTTCGGACTTGCACGCCGCGAAATTCGAAAGTATCACAAAGGGTATCTATTCATGACGATTATCTGATATTGGGTACTCTTCAGCTCGTAGACTTGTGAAATAAGTTTGAGCATACAACATAAAGCGGCTATATTTTAACCTGAAGTTTTATCAGACAAATAGTTTTTCAAACCGTGTAATTTTCAGAAACCAGCACGCCGCAGCTATTCTCCGACACGAGGCGCGGCTCAAGTTTCACAAACCAACCGTTAATTTATTTTCCTTTTTTTTTCATTTTGCGCTCTATTCATCTTGTCTGCACGATGCAAATGAACTTTTGCACTGCAACTTTCGCAATCTGATTCAGGAAATAATTAAATAACAATTATTTATTTCGACGTATTTTTTTTTCTTTTAATTTTTTGTTGCATAAGTATTTCGTGGCATTGAATATCTTTTGAAATAACAGCACTATGGTTCACAAAGCAAGACATCGTTTTTTGTTTCAAACACGTATTTGAATTTACAAAAATAGAGTTTTCACACTGAAAAAAAATATTACACTGTCATCAAGTACATAATATACTTGTGAAAATCTACTTAAATTAAGTATATTTCACTTGAATGAAGTTTATTTTTATCTTAATTCAAGTTAAATATACTTGATTCAAGGTAGCATTTTTTTCAGTGCAGGTCCTGAAACTTTTTTGATCAAGTTTGTTCAGAGAATTGAATTTTTTATCGCAAAAAAAAAACAAGCAAACTGTAAACGCACATTTGATCGAATTGCAGTGGTAATAACGTTCAATCAAATGAACGCTTTGCTCTACTTAATTTCGAACGACGACAAAAAAATTTGGTATGTGATTCGAAAAGAAAGGATTTCGAATTAACTCTGGTAATTAACATAGCGGCTGTTAGATATATATACCTATATATAGTTGTGGGGCATTAATTAACATTGTGCATTAACAATCTGCCGATTGTTAAATCATTTCAAATCAATCTCTCGCTAATGAAGTTGTTTACGTACGAATGGACTGTGTATTTAGAAACTCAATCAACCGTTAATTGTTATTCACGTGGAGAGGGGCTTGAAATCAAGATGAAATATCGATTAACGGGGAAACCATGACCAACGATAAAATGAACTCTAACGTCGGACACAATTTCAAGATTCCTCATTAAGGAATTCGTAGGGCTTAATTTCACAAATGTTTCCATTTAGAATTCACAATTATCCCGATCCAATTGTGCGGTCATTTCAAGAATTTTTAATCGAACCGTTCAAACATGCAAGATAAATGTTCTGACTCATGAATTTCCTTTCCTTTTCCTTTTCTTTTTACCTTTCAGTTTTTTACCTCGCATCAAGTTATTTTCTACCAACTCAAATTTTCTGCCAAATGAAAAACAAAACTCGGTTTGTAGGTTAGCATATTTGTACAAGAAAATTCTGCTGATATGTGGAATATTGGTCTGATTTTCATTGAAAAAGTTTTGACTATGGCCTCACTCTCGGCAAGGCTTGGGAATCATTAATGTCGACTTTCAGCGATCCGTTTTCCACGTCACTTTTCAACTTGGAAAGAAAACTTGCACAAAGCGAAGGTAACGCCAATTCAAGCGCCCGTGTACTTTGCACTTCGCGTCTCGGAATTCATGTCAGCGAGCGTTATGTCGCAAACCAAGCCGTCACTCAGACTGTTAATTTGGCTCAATGTATGGACGGACTCAGTTTCACCGTAACGCGCCACTTTATAGCAGAAAATACTTTTAAATGTTGCCAACTCGTAAACGCCAATTGATATTTGAGCAGGAAAAAGCAACCAAGGAACTGAAATACCATGATGCGTGTTTACGAGAATTAATCACCCGCGCATTTAGATTTAATGGTGCTCTGCGAGGTCCCGCCGGTGACAAATTTTTTTACCTCCTTTTTTGCTTCGCGACGACAACTCGCGAAAAAGAAACTACTTTTGGCTCGCAGTTTATAGGTCGCATTAATTTTCATAATTGATCTCGAATTAAATGATATAAATCAGATATAAAAATTGTTTTGCAATATCGTGATTGATCACTCGAATGATTAAATTATTTTTTACATGTTTTATTATTACATTCCTCTAATCTAACTGGATGCATAAATTATCAAACTGCCCTTGCCAAGGGGTTGCTCACTCGTAAAGTCTTATTATTACATTTTCTTTGATCAATCTGAATGAATTCAATCAATTTGAATCAATTTGAATCTTTAATCATGAAATGAAGTTACTTTTGAAGTATTACGTACATTAAAGTACTTCAGATGTCTTTTTAATGATTTCAACTCTCCTAATCTCTTTCTTCTAATAATTTTAAAGAGATTATTAATTAAAGTAATACATTTTAAGATGATATTAGTTGGGAATTGAAATATTTCAGAAATTTAATTTTTAGTCAGACTTAAAAGACTTCAAGGACTTCAATTTTGATATTTTTTTATACACTCACGTATACTCGCCAAGACAGTGAGCAACCCCTTGGCCCTCTCTAAATCATAAATGTCGCACAGTTACCGCAATACGATCCTGCAAGTTTATACGGTTTCAGTTATCTGACGCTAATTTAATTGCATCTTGGCTTTGTGTTCCTAAACATATAAAAAAACCAAGTTAGAACTCGAATAAAAACAAAACCATTTCCCATCTTGCGGTAAGACTTATGACGTAGATTCTGAGGTCCCAGTATGAAAAACAATTAAAAATAAAGTAGTCCCAATTTGTCATCAATATTAAAATATCTTACACTAATACAAAAAAATTTGGAAATGAAACCCTCTTACTTACCTTTCTGGCGTGATTTAAATGAAAATTTCCAAACACATTCCACTCATTCAAACATTTTACTTTTTACATTTCATGCAAAATTGTTGAAAAGTCGAAAATAATACATTTCAAACTATTTTCAAATTGAAATAACTCAAGAACTATGTAAACAATCTTTTTTATAAATTTTCATCAATGTTATTATGTTATTGCTGTATTATAAATGATTTACAAGTTACAATTCTTGAAATGAAAAAATTTCGAACATTTTCATCGGCCATTACTCACTTCCCATGTGTTTCAATTCAACTTTGAATTTTCATATCTCGTGTACTGAATGAACAAAGTTGTTCAAACTTTGCAAAATGATTGAGAACTTGTTGAAAAACATTTACGCGAAAAGTTTCATCAATCCCTCACGAAATCAACTTCATGATAGTCCTACCTAATCAAATAATTCCTCCTCAACAAATAAGTCAAGTTATAATATTTTCATTTGTTTATGTCTCTCTTGATTTTATAGATGTAACAATGAACATTTGAAAACATGTTTTTATTTTTCACTACCAAAATGCAATTTCTTCCACAGAGCCGCGGGACATCTGTCCAACACGATTCATCCAAATGGAAGAACTGAAATTACAAAGAAGAAGCATTTATTTACCCGAGTTTATTTATCTTTAAGATCAGGCTGCTTTCATTCAATTGCATTGTCCGTATAACAAACTCGCTGTACAAATTTTCGTCAAGTCCCTCGACGTCTCTTTATTTTCTCTATCACGCGACTTGTCCAAGATTTTTATTTCTCCGCCAAAGTAAAGTAAAAAAAAAATACACAAACTGATATCCTAAATACCTCCAGAGATTATCTCCCTCAAAAAGTTCTCATCAATTTTTCTCTTATTATTCTGCGACGAAAATATTAGGGGGGAAAAAAAAGTACATCTGCAAAAATTTTTATTACAATTTCTCTGAAATGGGCTCTCACATTCAAAGCCATCGTCCTTTTTGTATTCCATCGAACATGTCCGTATCCCTTTTTCGTTTTACGTCTGGCTTTGACGCGCGCCGGTCTACATTTCGCGGAACGAGAAGAGACGTCGGGAGGCGACAAAAAAAACAGGCGTTCTGCGTGTCATTCATAAGAGACAATCTTATCGTGATTACCGGGGTGAAATAGAGACCGGGCGAATGTAAAAAAGAGCCTTCGCAAAAGTTCATTCACGTTGCACAGGGAAAAAAAATGAAGAAACAAAATGAAATAAAGCGGAGCAATTTTCACCGTTACGTTTATTTTTGTTTCGATCGTCGGAGAACCAATGGGGATTATAACCCGATCGAGTGGCGCTCGTTCGAAGAAAGACATCGGGTCTCGCCTTTGCCCGCGTCTGCTAAATGGATTGACGCTCAAAAGCTAATGCGATCTGATGACGTCGCTGTTCCTAACCGCAGACTAAAATGCGAGTTTAATTCGTTAATGAATCGACTGACATACGTCTTTGAGTGACTCCCGGCAGTTTGTACCTTTTTATTTGCAAAACCTTATTGCCTCTCTCGCTCGTTGGTATTGATTTTATATTAAAATAGGCGCGTCAATATTGCACCGCGCTGATTATGATCACGGTCTGATCAAATTAAAATGAAAATCAGCCGCTTTTACGGATTATCAGTCCTCTAACTTGCGACTAATTATAAAAGCCTGTTACGTCGTTTTGTCAGAGATAAAGTTTCGGGCTGGCGCTTTGTTTCACCAAAATCGACGTCAATCATGCTCGGCGAGTTGTGATCGAGACTACACTTTGGACAAAGGATAAAATTAGACTTTATTTATATAACGAATCAATAATTAATAATCGTAAATGAAAGTGAGATGACTGGAGGTGATTACGGAGAAAATGATTACAGATTCGAATCTTGACTCGGTGGTTGAAAATTAGTTTGTTACGGAAATTTATGTATCCAGGCGCGGGATCAAAATATTATTTCAATCGGGGCTCCGAGTCATAATGTAACGGTTACGAGTTGGAATAAGATATAAGCCCAGTAATCCGTGAATATGATGCAACGTTACAGAGAATTAATACACAAATCAATTTCCTAATCCTCGAACATTTGTACGACTTAGGCTCGACGAACCCCCGCTTTTAATCCATCGTTCCTGTTCCTGTCTACTATAGACACGACGTGTACAATTTTGAATGAGATTTATTTTCGGTAACCAATAAACTTTGTATGCTAAAATAAAATACGCTATTAAAATATTAACAACAAATAGAATTTCTAAAATTAACTCATAACAATTTTAAGACACAAAAAAATTCAACGTCAAATAAAAGTTTAATTTATTTTGTTAATTTTCAAGATTTTTGAAACTAAATTTTTTTCTAAAATGAAGAAAATGTTTTATTCGATATAGAAGAACTTAATTTAATTTTCTTAGTATTGCAGTTTATTTGTTACAAATAAACGAAGAAACATTATTTCATTTTTAAGTATCAATTAGGATAAATATAATTGGTTAGTTATTTTATTTCCTAGGTTCAACATTACTTTTTTTAGGAACATGATATCGTATATTTTTTCTAAAAAACATCCTCAGCTTTGCACCGAGATTTTCTAGAGGACGGGATAAAATGTCTAAAATGATTGGAGAGTGTATACATGTGGGCTGAATTCGGATACGAGGAAAACGAACTTTATTTCCTTTTACCGTTATGAACAACATGAGGATGTAATCAATAATTGATAACTAACCGAACGAGAATAAGGAAATATTTGTTTTTACACTCGTAGGGAATACGTAATGAAGCTGACCTTTCCTACATTCTTGACATTAATCGTACCAATTTCCGTGAACGAACATAAAGTAAACCCCTAAAACAAAGTTGCATGAGCGTACATTTTTCCGGCTGCAAAAAAAAGCTCTTCTACATTGTGTTCAAGATTAGATACGAAAAATGCCTAATTACGAAGCACACAGGCTTGGTTACGTGCGGCAAGCGTGTACAAAGGCTATAAATATCATATTTCAAGCCATGTTTCATGTGATGGGAAAGTGAAGCAAGTGAAAAATGAAATGTGGGTTCGTCGAATCATATTTTTAGAAAGTATAAAAGCCGCGTGATATAAGACACAACGCATGGAATATTTACGCTCGTGTATAAATAATCAGCCAATGTTTATTATCGTAGATTTTCATTACAAGATTGTTCTCGATTACTAAGATGACTGTGTCATTTCATCGGCTTTATTAAAAAAATTGTATGACTCGTAAATTGTTTTTAATCGACAAAGTAAATTGGATTCGCGATAAAATCTTGCTCTAAATATAATTCATTTCGTAACGTTACGAAATTGCTTTTAAATTATGGCTTTTTATTTTTCTGATCTTATGTATATTACTTTTCATTTTCCTTAGAAACTACGGAGAGATGGAAATGATGTTCGACAAAATTTATGCATAAGTCATTTAAACTGACAAATTAGCGGGAAGACGAAAGACATCAGTAGCAGCTGAAACAAGGGGAGCAAGAACGGCCGGAAGAAATTCAAGGAGCATTTTCAGGAAGCGACACGAAATTCAAGCCGTGACACTAAAACCTCTGACCTGGTATGTCAGCCAATCTTTCGGTTGGTATTCAAAGTGCAGTTCACACCTCATTTGCAATATGAAGATACGAGTGTGTTTGTACGAAAAAAAAAAATTCAATAAACACACGAAAGCAGCCGCGGTCGAATATATTATGGAATATAAAAATGACATCATAATATAAGACCGTATAATTTATAATTTTTTTTATACAGGCAAGCTGTTTACATTATAAACAGTGTAAAATATTTTCGCGCGTGGTAATGTATCCACATTTCGAGTTTATTTTCAATTGCCTCATGTCACAATAATTTACATTCCTCGACAACACGAGACGCAAATATTGTGTTTTATTTATTCACAAGATTATTTGGTTCGTTACAGTTGTATGTTTACCCATGTACAAATAATAAAACATAATTAGTCATAAATAAAAAACTTAATAATCTCTGAATTTAATCGGACTTAATTTGATGTTTTTATTAAAATTTTCACTTTATCAATTCAATAATTTTTAAACACTGAGAAACATTATTTTTAATTTTTATATTTAATGTATTAAAATACAGCATAAAAGAATGAATAATTTAAATTCAAAAAACGATTCAAATATTACAACGTTGGTCTAACTTTTAAAATGTTTGCTCAACGCTAAGGTCATTTGAACTTTTACGTTGGTAGAAATTCAGGACCATTTTGTCCAACATTTTTTCGAAAAAAAGAGAAATGAATGAAAAACCATCAAAAAGATTAAAATCCATATTTAGATACGACATTAGTTTGGATTTCAACGGTCATGTCCGAGCGCACATTTTAAGTGTTACAAATTTTGAACTTGCGTTTTGGGGTTTATAAAACACATCCGCTTTTACATGTTTCTCTTTTCTGCGTTATTTTGTATCTCACTCTCATGACTGTACTTTATGAGCGATCTCCACATGCTATATGAAGTGTTATAAAAATAATAGAATCCTGAAATTTGTGCCGCCAGTGAAATCTTCTTTTCATAGCCTTTCGTTTTATATTTCTATACCCGAAATTTATCGAGTAAACGACACCTATTCCTCCAAACACGTCGGGATCCATCTATAAATCTAAATGAGAATTGCTAATATCTCGGTCGAAATAAATTCCACAAGAGCATCATTGAGAACTCCGAGATGTCGTTCGGGAAAAATCAGAAAATGAAGATCGAGCTCTTGTCAAATATTCTGCGCGATGTATCGATTTTTTGAACAACAGAGAAAAGTCAACTACAATTACAATTCAGTTTGTCCGCTCCGACGCTTCACTGACGAAACTTTTCGTCACGGTAATAATTCATTGGACGGGAACACTTTTCGCATACTTTGCGAAAAATTTCCAATTTCAATACTGTTCAACTTTCAGGACCTCCATATCGACGTTAAGGGCGGCAAGGAATTTCAGCGATCTTGAGACGCGCAAAGATAAGAAACAACTCCGGCTGTCGTCCTTCCGGAATTGCCGGTTATTCGATTCCCAGCATTTCCCCCCGTCTGATCCGTCATATACCCAGCGATAGTGTCGGGCTATCTGCTCCTTCCGACTCGCGATTACTCGCCTTATCTTTTTCAATCATCCAATCTACGCTCTTCATTGCGATTATCGAATTTCGCTTAACCGACCGCGCGCCACACAACTGCGCATACATTTTTCACTCCCGCGCGCCATTTCAATTTTCTCACTTCTATTTCCTCGCGCGCTGTTTACCCTGTTTTTCATTATAGCTAAATAATTTTGCGCCCCGAATTCCCCAGATGAAAAGGGATTAATCACTTAACATTATATTCAATTGGTGATGAAATTATGACAATTTTTTTCGTTTTGAGATTTTTAGTCTGATTTTTTTATTTATCTTTCACATTAAAACTTTCTGTTAGTTTTTATACTTTTCTAAAAATAAGAAAAAAAAATGGAAGAACTAGTTTTCGGATTTAAGATGTTCAAGCTGCTTATTTTGCGACACTTTTAGGCTGTCACATTCGGTACCAGTGATGAAATGAAAGTTTTGCGACGGGAATACGAAATTTATAAGAAAAATAATAAAACGCGCCGTTCGGTTTTCATTTTTCCAGCTCGGGATGAAGACAAATAGTCGGAGCAAGTTGAAAACTTTTGTTCACGAATTGCGTAACCGTGCGGCTGACGTCGTGCGAAAACGCCCGGTATGACAAAGAAGGAAACCCCAATAACATTTGACTGACGAAATTGGTCATAATTAGTTTGTATCCTGGATGCCCGAGGAATCGTTAATATTAATAACAAGTCGTCAGTAATTTGAAAAGACTTTCTTGATTTACGTTCGTTTTTAACGATCCGCAAAAAAATAGCATAGGATAAAATATCATTATATAAGAACACCCCCCCCCCCAAACGCCACAGATGCCTTTATTACACAAATGAAATTGAATAGAGAAACGCTGATAAAATGCGACTCATAAAACATTCATGAAGCATCCATTCTAACGTACTTTTTATGTTAAAATGCACTCATCTTTGAAATAGCAACGTCATTTTGTCAAAATTTTAAAATAAGAAGCTACGCGTAACGCAAGAACAACAATGTCTAAATGAGAAGAGGAGCTTTCAAAGGAACTGCATTTTTCTGAAGGATTAAAAAAATTTTTCATTCACTTTTTGAATTTTTTTGTCCCCACTCATATTTTTGAACGTATAGACGGAATATTTATCAAACAGGTACTTTGATCGTAAAAATGAGTGTTAATCACATTTTACCCTGTTTATTCGGTTTGATCATTTAAGCATTTATAAATTTGTAAATTTCATGATCTGAGCAGATAATGAACATACGGGCAACGTTTTCCAAAATTAAGATAGCAGAATATGATGAACATTTTGATGGAAACTTTATTAACAATAACATCGCTCATACGAATGGATTAACAAATTGAATCGAGGAAAATGCTCTTATCTGAATGCATAAATAGACGAACGAATAAAATCATACATAAATAAATGCGACCATTCTTCTCTCTGTTGCTGCAACGCAAATGTCCATTTGCAAACATGTGTATAATATCAGAGATACAGCAAAACGTGAATTTCCCACTGAGTTTAGTCGCGGCATTAGAATATACGTGCAATATTTCTTTTCCTATCGGCTGAAATTTTGTCATCTGTGATATTGAAAAAAATATTGTTTTTTTTTTCTTTTTGGTAACAATTATTGATTGATATTAAAAAACTATCACGAGTGTCAACCAACCCCTGGTCTTATCAAATGAAACTGCATGCATGTGCAAACGTGGCTGGATTTGTTGAACACATATTAATATACCAAATTCGTGGATCAATTTATTCCGAAATATGAACTAATGATCGCACGAATTTATGTGCAAACGAGTCGCACTAAATTTTTTGCCCACGTTAACGCGATTCATACGGTACGTGCGATAAGAATTTCGAATGCAAAAGCATCGCTGGGCAACATTTTCTGTTTCCCATGATAAATATTCCGCTTATAAATAATACAGACAATGAATAAATTTAAAAAAAAAGATGAAATCTATATTCACCGAAAAAATGTCCATTTAGATACAACCAAATATTTTTCAATTTACAAAAACGTCTTAAATGTGTCTGAGTTAGAAATGCTAAAACGACTTAAATTAAGGCGTTGAATAAAAAACATCTGGAAACAGTGACTAAATTTTAGGTATCAGTTTTGACATGGTTATTAAGAAATTAAATTCTAGGAGATGGATTTATATTTGAAAAAAACTTGTGATAAATTGCGAGGGAGTAGTTGAATTTTTGGGGTCGTATATCTTGGCTGCGTGTAACGCTGCGAATTCACGATTGTTTCTCGGATCCGCGCGGGTCAGAAAGAATTAAGAAAGAGAAGCGAAATATGGAAAATTGCATTTCCGAAAGTATAAAAACAAAGCAAACGCTTTTTTTAATATTTTTATGTATGGGAACATTTTTACGCCCATCGCCCTACATGTATTATTGTTCGGAATTTGAATTCGCATTATAAAACACAGGAATAATCATTCACACGTAAAGGCATTTTGATCCGAATGAATCGTTAGGTTGGGCCATTGAACCGATACCTTTGTTCTCTCGTTTCAGGGCAGGTTCTTTAAAAGCAATCATGCAGCCATTATCAAAAAATGCTGTTTTTGAAAAGCATTTGCAATATATATTGAATCCGGATTAAGTCCATTCAGGCGTAAACGTTCTTTTTTTTCATCTGAATGTGTGATTATCACAAGTCACAATAAAATACCTTTGTGAAATTGTTTAAAAAGAAGACGGAATTCTTGATCGGCTCCTAATAATTCTCGCACTTTGCATTCACTTGAATAATCTCGAGCTTTCGTTGAAATTAATCAAGCCGGAAATATCGCAAGTCCATTTTATTTTCATTTTTTACTTGCGGCCATTCATCGATTGGCAGTTTATTTATCCGCAAGGGCTTAATTTTGCGTTGATTGAATCTGATTACCGTTCTGCGACCATATATACACACGATGAGAATTCAAAGGCCGAATGTAATTTCAATGATCGATCACAGTACAAAGTGGATAATTTTGTTCCAAGTTTTTCAATAAAATGTCATGCGTCGGTCGGTTTGTTGGTGGATTACACGACGTTTTCAGAAAGGGAACACTTTTTTTGTATCATTCATCCAAGAAAATTTACAAAAAAAAAAAAAACAAAACAAAAAAAATTGATTTTCACGTTTGAATTTCATTAGGTTACAGATTGAGTCTAACAGAAAGATTCATCGCAGATAAAAAATTCAACCCGACGAAAATAACCGACGTGGAAATAATTTAATTTCCATTAAACTTTGAATCGTCCAAAAATAAATTATGACATTGTAACTTTTAAGGAGTGTTCTGAAATGAATTTAAAGCCCTATGATGAAATCGTCGAAAAAATCACCTACACTGGAATTCGGGTATGAGAAATTAAATAGTATAAAAATAAAGGTTGGATCATCCTCTTTTTAAAAATTAAATATAAGAAAATGAAATTTATAATCTTGGATCAAAGTTTTATGTTGAAGCTTTTAAATTAAAAGCGCAATTCAAATTGAAATAAAAAGGTTTCAAAGCAAAATCAATTATATCCTGTAGAAAATTATTTTTATCGCACACATTCAAGCAAAATTTGCCTATTCAAAAACAAATGTATTTTTCCTCGCATTTATGACAAAAAATTTGAATGGCCAACTTGGGGAGTAATCGCTCATTTTGTTCCCACATTGCATAATATACTATTGTTTGCAAAAATAAATGTAAAATTTATTCATTGTTCAGCACTCAGGCGCGTGTGATGAAAAAGAATAAAACGATTTCCCAACAAAATCTTATTTCTTCTTATATTTCATTCTATTTGATCACATTCGCTTTCAAATTTTCATTCAAACTCAATTTTCAAATTCAGTTGGACATTATTTCCTGTAACTCGGCTGAAAAATATATTCGACAAAAGTATTGATACATCGTTGCTGAATTAAAGTGCTTGTTATATAGAACGAGCCGAAGTGTAGGTCCTTTTGCGTTATCACAGATTGGACTGCTTTTAACAAAAAGGATAAATTATTTAGTCCGACTTCACTCGATTTCACGGTAATTGTAAGAAATTGTAGTCGACGTTGCCTCGGCAATCCTCTGAATTTACAGCAAAATAAATATTTATTATGCATGAAATGAAAAACAGTCTTCCTGTGTATAAGCTGGATGTATTTATCCACATTAAGTCGGGGTTTATGCATGCTGGAATTTTGCGTTTTCAAAAGTACTAAACCGTTTATATGAAAATCGATAAAACGCAAACCGAAATTTTTACTCCTCCCGATATAAAACTGATACTACTTTTTTTCCCCTCGCACCATGAAAAATGTCCGCTCGAAACAGAAAAAGAAAAACTCAACAGAGGTTATTGTCGAACCAAAGCCCGTCGTTATATTAAGTCAAAACGTTTTTTTTACACAACGTGGACGTTTATACATTTTGTCCTTTACATTTTTATGAACAATAAGAATTTTTCACACCTTCGCTACAGCTACAGTCGAGTCGAAAAATCGATAACAGAAAAGTTGAGTCCGCTATTTGTGATAAAGTGATATCACTTTATTTTGAAGCCAAAATAAAAAAAAAGGAATACATTTCTCATATCCTCGGAGTAGTAAAATCAGGATTCTTTCAGTATATAGTTTATAATGAAATCCATCGCTCCGAGTCGGTTTGGAATAAGTGAAGAATTGTGTCGTAAAAGATTCAAGAATTGAAGGAGATATGAATATAAAGCTGATCAAAAAAAGGGTGATCTGTCCAGAAGGGTAGCAGGAATCTGATGTGGGTTTTCGTGTCCCATGTTGGATTTGAGACAAGCTGGAAACATAATTACGAAATTCTGTCACCAAGCGGAAAAGAAAATGCTCGAATGGGTTGCCTCTTGACTGTTGATATATAGCCGCATCGATTTTTCTGTCGGTTCGCCAATAACACGCCAGTTTTGAATCCGCCAAGTAAAACCAGCTGCAGAAACCGTTCGGTTCTTTCACGACACGACTTTTCGCGAAAGCCCTGTTGTACTTGTCGTCATTTTTCAATGGCTATACATATAACTTTTTCGTTCCACCCCTTTCGTCCATTTTTCACCACCTACGAATCTTCTACTTTTATTCTCTTGCTATTCATACAGATGAGCGTACTTCGACGGGTATATACTCCAACAATACAATATATGTGCAAAGTATTAGTTCGAGAATTCGGCCAACGCAGACACGTTTCACTTCGATACGTGTGTTTTCAGTATTACAAAATACCCCCTTTTACGTTCTACCTGCAGCGATAAGTGTTTACAGATCAGAAAAGTTGTTACGTGATTCATAATAATTTTTCCGTCGACAATTTTACAAAATTCCACTTTCATCTAATTTAAAAAATTCAATCAATTTCATTGAGAAACAATTTTTCACGTACATAAAAATTTTAATTTTAATATAATACTAAAATGAGTTTTATTTTCAAAAAAGTAGCAAGTTATTAAAAAAAGATACTCACGTTTTTAGGGCTTTTAGGAAAAATATCACTATATTAAATAGATCCGAGAGACCCGACAGATGTTCAAAGAATTGTTGGAGGGTGTAGAATAAAAATTGGCAATTTTTGATAAAAAACGTTTTGTATATAAATACAAGGATAAGAAAAGCAATTCATCATATTTTTTAGTATCAACACATGACTGAGCAACGTTTTACAATAGACCCCCGTGTACAGTGATATACGACGCAGAAATTCGTAGAAACATAACCATAGATAAACCCATGTGATTTCGTGTATGTTTATGTATGGATTTCGCCAGCTGTCAGGCAAGATTTACGTGAGCGTACGCGAACCGTTATAGATTAATGCATAATATATAAAAGCTTGTAGACATAATCGACTGGGTGCACGAAAATTGATCAGCACTTTGATCAAGCTTTTAAGAAAATCTTTTGTTACTTCAAGTGCATAATAGGCGAATAATATAGCAATCTGCTACCTCTTTAGAATATTAGAATCTCAATCTAAAGCTTCGCTGAATATTTCATTTTATTAACAATAAATGAAAAGCTCGAATGGAAAAGCAATTTTATTTTAATTTGTATCACTTAATTATATTTATATATTTTGTTAAAAAGAACTTGGTTAATGTATTTGCAGACTTTGAAACGTTAATTTTGCTCACAGGTATTTTATCAACTACCCATTAATTTATACAATTTCATTTGGTTGAAAAGTTTCAAGTTTCGCAAACAAATGTGAATTAAAATAAAATTAAAAAAGTCGCTTTTTTACGCCTGCGGCTTGTAACCCTGCTGGAGATGTGGTCGTGAAAGCATAAATCAAAGTGTAAAATTAAACTACAGTGTGCAACCAGATTACACCATAAGTAGAGCTATTTTGTACGTTTTTTTTATTTTTATACAGCGTCGAGAAATTTGCACTGAGTTATTCCTTCAAATAACCATTTTCTGCTTGTGAAAAAAGTCATACAACTGGGTAGCAAACTCATTTTTTCGTTTAAATTGTTCTACAAAGTTGCGAAAGCTGTTTGTAGGTTATTGAGAAAATTGCAAATAAGCTTGAAAAATAAATAACCCATTTTAGAAAAATATATATTTTTATGGTCTTTGTGTGCGTAGTTTGTTATATGAAGCAACAAAAATAAGAAAATCAATGAAATAGTTCGCTCTGCGAGTTAGCCAAAGGCAATTGCAAGAATACGCAGTAATTTTGCGAAAGAAAAACATCAAAAGTGTAAAGCGAGCTTCTTTGCTAAAAATTGGAAGGCGAACGCGCGAGTTCCCTTTTCTATGGCGCTGAAATATACGAGAGGGAAATATACATACGTGTGTATGTGCACACAAGCGAATACGTTTATAAAATTTATTTCCAACCTTCGACCATGTTTCGAGATTCTTGTGTTGTAAAGTTTTGCGCGTTCAAATTACTGAAATCAAATTTAACATTAAAGTTTCGGATTTACACAAATGCCGTGCAGTTCTTGTTATTGAAAATATTTACAGTCATATGAGAAATTGAATGAGATAATATATGGTACAACATGGAAATAATAATAATATGTACAAAATTCTTGCGTCCTACTTTAGGAAAATTATGAAAAGTTTTCAGCGTCTAAAAATGTTGCAAAAATTGAAACCATCGCAAGAACAATTTTGATTGTTTTTTTTTTTTTTGTTTTAGTTGCAAAAAATTGACTGCGCCAGTAAGAGACAACCTGGTTCATATTTCACCTCCAGGTTCAGATGCAATTTTCCAAATGTGGATCAAGGCTTCATTGTCTGCGGCCCTTGGTTCCAAACGTTATACCATACACGAAAAACAAAAAAACGTTAAGTCACTGGAAAAGTTTTCTCCCCGTTCCAGAAACACAGCTAATACCGAGAAAATCGAGACGCAAAATTTACGACTCGAAACCGCATCAATAAAAGCTGACGAAAACTCCCATCTCATTCCCTCTTTATTATAATCCGGCGTTCCCCTGGCATTTTGAATAAATTCAAACGGGGGGCAACGAGAGAATGTGCACAAAATTTTATATGATTTCAGCTGGTCGTAAAGCGCGTTACGAGTAAAACTTTTATCTACAAAAAATACAACAATCGACAACGGTGCAAAACATCTTCGGCACTGAAATGTTATACGAAAAAAAAAATGCTGGGGGATGGGGAGGGGGGGGGTGGTAACAGTGTATCGCGCGGAAAATAACGCGGCAAAATTTCGAAATGCACACAGACAATGTTTTATGAATTTAATCCAGCCGAACGAATGGTATCGCGCCGTCGTTATTTGTTGACAGCTGCGAATGGGAGATGAAAGGAACGCGTAGAGACGTTGTGGAGGGAACATTTTTTTTTCCAGGTCATGTTTTCGTATCGCGAATGAGGATGTGGTAAATAATAGATATCGAAAACGAAACAATGGCGCGCTATTTAAAGAAAAGTGCTCGAGCGAAAATCAGACGGAACTCGGGTAGGCAATGAAACGAGCAAGAAATTGGGGTAAGAAAGTTGATGGCGGAGAAATGAGGCGGAGATGCCGGGGCAAGATTGTGACACGGCGGTTGTTCCAGTGAGCCGCTGAGGGGTCCTTGGCATTTTAATATCCAGCATTCTCCTCAAACGACCGATCATCCGACTCGACAGACAACACTCAGGACTGCTGCTCGTCATTGTGCCCTCCCATCGAGCATTACTATTCCCTCTACCACCCTGACACTGATGTCTCCAGTGCTTCCACTGCAGATGACCTTTATCTATCGCTCTATGCTGACGTGTTGTCCGCCCTAATGTAATGCTTTGTATTTTGCTTCTTTCTCGCATCTTTTAAATGAGGCCTCTGCCCTAAAAGCTTTCCAGGCGCATCGAACAATTTCTGACTTTCCTCTTCCTCCCATCTTACATCAATCTGACGTCCCTCCGATTATAATAGACATAATAATTCATAATCAAACATGATATTTCTTCAGTCTTAAAGTCTTCTTCAAGGGTCTTAAATTAAGATACATTTTACTACGTTATTGTGTTGATTAAATTTCAAGAATTTGATATGCCACCAGGTGTTCACGTACCTCCATTCAAATTATATTTCTTTAAGAGCGTTGTGTAACGAAATGGATGAAAAAAAAATTGTTCCTGTCTCACTTTTTTGCACCCTTTCACCCCCTTTGTTGTCTTTCGTAAACTAATTTCGTTCGAAAATTCCTGCACACTCGCTCTCTCCGGGTTACGATATACTGAATTCTATCCACTCGGTTCGATATTCCGGCCATGATATTCCTTACAATGGTGCTCAGATATATTGTCGAATGAATTTGCAGAACGCGCCCCTGAACCCTCTCTCTCTGTCGCGATATTGTTCGTCTGAGTAGCAACAAGTCTCTCGGACGGTTAATTCGCGAATTACGTTCGATATCCGATGGCTAATGCGATAATGAATACCAGCTGATGAAATATTATTCTATAAATGTCTCAGGTTCAATTTCAAAATGCTCTTCCTGTCTGACACGGTTGTTTGATTTTTTTTTATCAAATCAACGCTACTCGTGATTGTAGTTTGGAAATTCATAGATGCGCATGAATTCGCATTATTATTTCATAAATGTTTGCCATATCGGATTTCTAACTAAATCTAATTTGCGAGTCGCAAATTTATTCGGATCAGCGAGATTCTCCGGCACGGTCAAATTGGTTCAATTCATCAGATTCAATTTTCTAGTCGACGCTGGATTTATTCTTAGTTATCTGATTCGTCGCGATTGTTGCTATGAACAAATTCGAAACAATTTTAATTGCAACGAAACGCGCGACGCGCACTCCCATTGAAATAACCGTGGATTCATCAAACATTCATCCCTGGCTACAATTTTGTTTAAACTATCGTTGAATTATGCATTTTGTTTCAGCTTCGCGCATTTCAAATGTGACATTTGTTTCGCATGATATTGTTCATCCGATGAGAGCGGATGCACTGACAAAAAAAATCCAATAAAATCTTTCAGGGTAAAAGCAGACAAAGAAAAACAAACGAACAAGATTAGGGATTCATATATTTCAATAGTTTCGACTAAACTATTATAGTCTTTACAACATTTGACAGATGAAGCTTTTATAGGAATTTTCTCATTCAAGAAAAAAGTACCATGAAAAATTCAATCACAGTTAAAAAAAGCCGTAATTCATTTGCGAAAAAAAAATTGGTCGTATAACGTGTCGCATTGTGCCTCAAAATGGATCGCAATTTTAATCGCAAAAAAACTGGCTGAAAAAGATCGAGAGCGGAATTTTTCAACTAGACGTGGGTACATAAACAAGATGCATTTGTAAAAAAAAAGTTATGTTAATTGAATTTTCCATACCCCCAAAAGGACGCGAAAAAAAAGCTCATTTCCTCGAATCTGGAAAAAAATTGTAAAGCACAGCACGTATATTTAACAGCGTTGCCTTTTTCTGCTAACAAAATATTAAAAACGTAATTAAATCAAGCTGTCGCTTTGCGCGACATTGATAAGCCCGGGCACAAATTTAACAACTTTGCAGCCTAACGAAAAGCTCGCAGCAGAATTTTCTTCCGGCGAGACTTTTCAAAACTTTTCAGTCATTAACAATGGAGGTGGCATCTACTTTGCTCCCAAAAAATTCGTGCCTAGAAAAATGATACGTCTGTTTAATTTGTGTCACTTAATATAATTCCAATTCCAGTACGTGAATTGAAATGTAACTGAAACTTTTTTTTATGCCGAGTCTATTCAGATGTAACGGTGACTTCGTAATTATTAATTCACCGCGAGTGAATTGTAACTGGACTGTGTATAACTTTTAACAACGTCGAGAGAAATTGTTTTTCCACAACGTGTTCCTAATGGGTAAAACATTCCTCATTAAATCTTTTGTACATACACGTTGACTCATTATCTGCAATTGATATATATGCAATCAATTTTTCATCAAATGACAACTTGGAATAAAAAACATATATATTTATGAAGATTTTATACGATGACTTTTAGTTCATTGATTAGTGAAAGTATGAACGAAATTTACTTATAAAACGAATCTTTTTAATAAATATTGGGAAGTTATTATAAAAGCTAACGGCCATTCGAGACATGTTGATGCTGGACAAAACTAAAATCACCCTATTTGCTGAGAAAATGAATATATTAACACAGTTTGAATGAAAACATTAATGTCAAGCTGAAATTTAATATACCATCACGAATTATTTGATATCTTATTATAATTCGTATTTTTGATTTTGGTTCTCCATTCAACCGATGGTAAATATTTGCAACAATATGTTTTTCATCTTAGTTAGTTCGTATCGTATTTATTTCCCGTGTAAATTTTTATACATTTCGACAGTAATGAGTTAATATTCATAAACCAGTATCGAAATATTAATGTTTCATCTTTCACTTTCGATACCCGAACGAATTTCATAGCATCTCCAAACTTGTTAACGATGTTTGGATTATGTTTATGTTGTTCGATGAATAGACGTTAAATTAAAGCTAACATGTAATTTAAGATGATCATCATTCATTATAAAGTTGTATGTTTGTCAACAATGGCGATAATTCAGCGGCGACGAATAGGAGAAATTCCAATAAGTTTCAGTCATGTAATTTGAAGCTGACTTTGGGTAAACCCATAATCATCGTAAATACCTGGATGACATAGAATAACTGGATTCATTGTAATTTTAAGCGGGTTCATAATTGGAACCGGAATCGTGATTACGCAAACCGCAATTGAATATCTTCAAACACAATTAGGGTTATGTTCGTGATAAGGACAATAAAACGTCTCCACCCAAACTGGCTGAGCATCCAATTTGATAGCAATATCGCCTCTCCTTCACAAATTTATCTCCCAATTGCATTTTGTTTTTTTTTTCTCAGTTGAAATTTCCAATTTCACGTTCTCAAAGCTGGTAGATAAATTATTATAAATAATTAAATGAGTTCCTCCGTGATATTTGAATTTATTCTTATAAAATCAGTCGAAGAAGTGCTGAATGAGACGCGCAATAAATCACCATAGATCCATGTGGTACTGATGTACGTCAAGTTTCTCTCTGACGTCAGGAGCTATTGTGAAAAACGAAATACCAATTTAAAATTTACGTAAGAAAGCCCGGAGTCATGCACAGTGAACACGCGAATAATACTTTAACAAATGACCTATTGGAATTGCAATTTTTCTCCTACCTCCAAAAAAAAGAAGTGTAATAATAAAAATCCCGGATTTCTAATTAGCACCCAATAAATGTTATACGGCACAGATGATGGGCGAATAAAAAAAATCTCGTCCGATGAAATGCGCGTCTTATCTGTTTCGCCGACAAAAATCAATCCTTCCGGAACAATAAACCAATCTTTCGTAAAATCTTTTTTTGGGCCGGCGCTTTTTATACTTCTTCATTTCTGTTGGGTACTATATCATGATTTTATTTATGATAGCAATTAACCTTTCGGTACTTTTTTGTCCCCTCCAAAAAAAAAGACAAAAACAGTTTTTGCAATAAACGTTTTTATTAGCGTGCGTTCATTTTTGTCCTACACCTCTGACCAATTTCGATCAATCTGTCGAATGAAATGTTGTTTTCTTTTTTTTGATTTTTTTTCATCTGTGTTTTTTTTATTAGCCCAGGTCGATATATCTTTCACCTATGACAAATCGTCAGATTTCGTGCAACGTAATGCGATACACTTAATGCAACGGCATCCGCTGGTACCGAAAGCAATAACGTGTTTGCAAGACCGGCAGATCGAGTATTGTTATCAAAGGTATTCGGGATTGCCAGTTGTGTATTCGAAGGTTTGCATTGGGCTTTCGATCCAAATTCAGTGGATGTGCGCGCGGTATTTCGCTGGGGAAGAAAGTTACCGATGACTCTCACATCAATCAATCGTTGACGCAGAGCAAAACCAAGAGAAATAACATTGACTTTGGTCTCTGTTTCTACAGACTTTGATGAATGTCGATGCAAGCCAACAACGTCGGAGGCTCTTGCGTGCTTTGTTTGCATTCTCTTCCGAATGTTTTGCTTTCAAGCGGTTACAAAATGAAAAGGCTTTCAAAGTTTTAACGCAAATTAATGCACAGTTATCTCGAAACTAACTTTAAAACTCCCGGGTACATCAGCGGATTTTCCAATTGCCAAGTTCGGGGGCTGAACGGCACCAGAAAAATACATCACCCGCGCGACCTTTTTTCTTCTAACTTTCGCCCTCTTCCTCCTCTAAGACGTGCTAAAAACTCCCATGAATATTCATGTCCAAGATGATTTTTTCTTTACCGATGAACTTTTCAGTTTTTAGCTTCTCTTATTTCTTCGCCGCAAATATACAGTTTTACGTCAATTTCAGACGTCTCGGGAAATATTTACCAGACAAACGTTACGAGCCGGTTAGCAAAGCCGAATTCCAAGTCTTTCCCAGGGAGAGAGGCCGGCAAAATGAAATGAAAGTTTAAATTATATAAGAAAACATTTCGTCGGATTATAATTGAATGATGAAAAGTTTCATGGCTTTATTATTTTCTCCCCGGACCCTCTCCCCTGGGCGAATTAACTCCGAGCGAATCAATATGTCGTTGAAAAATGCGGCGGGAACAAACAAAAAAAGTTTTGACAACTTATTTGCTGCCGACAGAAATGATTGCTGTATTGAAAACAGGGATTGTCATTAGGCGAGACACAATGAAGTTATGTTGATTTTCGTGGCTCATGAATATTGTATTTGTGTTAGACGAACTCGTTTGTCTGCATCAATCACAATAATGGACCTCGACATTTCTTCGAGGAATTATCGTAATTCTTCATTTCGAACAAACTTGGGTATTACTAATGCGAGAACTACCGTAGGGATAACAGTAATACGGTTTATAATCCCAAGTTGGAAACCGAGAAAGCGCCCCACTAGCTAGTCGATTTGCACATTTTTCCTTTTTAAAATTCCGGTAATGATATCGGATCGATGCAGATTTAAATTCGACGCGCAAGTTGGGATCGAAAAATGTTGGATCAAATTTGATCAAAACCTCCATGCAAAAATTCAATTGAAGATTTTACGATCGTGACTATATTTCCCCCCTAATTAGGTAAACGTTTTGGGATGAAATATCAAGTGAAAATTGCACCGCATTTACACTCAGATGTAATTTTTATTCAAAATTACAGTTCTAGCTTATTTCATCTCTCTTCACCAACCGCATACACTCTCATCGAGTTTTTTCTTTTTTTTGGGATTGTCATAATTTCTACAAATAATTTTCTGCGGTTCATAAACAACGCGAGAGTCGACAGTGTCACTTGAGTCGTAGAAAATTATTGGCTCAACTTGAGGAAGAAAGTCACTCGATATTCCTGAGTCGGAGAATTGGCAGAAAAATGAACTCGTAGTTTGGACAGACGGATATAATAAATCACTGATTTATCAGACGCCTTGGAAATAATTCGTTTTCGCCAAACGGCCAATTCATTTTGGGGGCGACATTTGACATTCGAGGATTGTAATTTTCACATCAAAGAAAATCAGGGGAAAGTGTTCCGTGCAATTGCAAATCCGGTTATCTCGATCATCAAATTCCTGAGATAAATGGGTGTCATATTATTTGAGCTCGCGAACCCATGTGGTTCTCCAAGCAAAAAAGTAAAATCTGCTGAGCCGCCAGATATGCAAAAAATAAGATCCCGGTGTATAAATGTGTAAAACAAAAATAATTAATTGACTTGGAAACAAAAAAAAAAACTTTTCGCTATCAGCTTTTAATTGAAAGTCGATGAACTTAACAAAATCGATCAGGGATATTAAACGCAGAAAAAAACCATCGTCAGCAAACAGCTTGCATTATTTGTTTTTAATTTTCTTTATGACTTTCCTTTCAATTATTTAAACGACGATCGGAAAACAATTTCATTTAAAATTAAATCAGAAACAAATTTCAAAAAAAGAAAAAGTGGCGAGCTCAGTTAATCGGTCCAATTGATTGTTACAAACAAACATAATAGCCTGTTTTTTTTTATTGGACGACAAACAAAAACATTGCGACGATTCGACGATCTTTTTTGTCGTATTTTTCATACAAAAATGACAAAAGAATATAGCATTATTCACACTGTATGGGCGATGTGTCGGCTTCGTTAGCAAAAAATGCTAGCAGTATAATCACATTGATTTGCTGCTATGGTGCAGGCCACTGCCATAGAAAGCTCACGAACTCTCGGTTGATACTGAATAAAAGTACAATGCAAACATTTTGATCGGACGAAATTTCTGTGTAATTTTATTTCGTATAAACAATGTTGAAAAAAAATATACTCGCAAACTCGATGTAACTGAAAAGCACAGCTATGTTTTATGAGTCCGCGTGATTGGCTCTGGGGAGAAAAAATTATTTGAGATATTTCCACGAGGAAATACCTCATTAAAAAACGTCGACTATTTCTTTCATTTGTTTTTCTTATACCGCAAAATAATAACGTTCGTTAAATTTGAAAGATGGACGCGACTATTCCCACGACCGTATCGTACCGTACCGTACCGTACGGTACGAGAAAAAATTTACCATTTCCACCGTACGGGAACAGTACGGTACGGGAAATGATTTTGTTAAACGGAACATATGAAGTGCTGAAGAAAAATTTGACCGTTATGATTTTTATGGTCATAAACTCGAATGGAAACAGCGAAAAATTGGCAGTGTCGCTTTAATGGCCAACGAAGACAAGGAAACATTCACTTGGTTACTGCAAACATTAAAAAATGTTTGCAGTACAAAAATGAACTACAAGAGCGCTGTTCTTCGATAACACTCAATCAATAGCACAGTTCAAAATCATAATGTATACTGATTGTGCCTACTTCACTATATAATGGTAATAATGGAGGATAAATTTGTACGGTGGAAATAATAAAATACTCCATTACCATACGGGTACCCGTACCGTACCCGTATGGTGAAAATGATAAACTTTTCATCGTACCGTACCGCACCGTACCGCACCGTTCCGTACGGTACGATACGGTCGTGAGAATAGTCGCGTCCTTCAAAGATAGTTCAACTTACGATATTAAATCAGATGAAAGAAAAAGTTATTAAACATTTATTTTGAAAAAGCTGGTTTTTAAAGAAAAGTTTGTTTTAATAAATCTGTGTCGATTTTGTCGAGCAAATGAATCCGGTAATTGAAACAGCCAGATATAAATTTTGCCTCCACGTGAAATAACATATAATTTTAACAAAATTTTATTTCGTAAAACAACTCTAAATTACTGGACGTGAACACGAGACAGCGCACTGCTCCACAAAGAACGTAAACGGATATGAGAAAAGAAATTTCATTACCTCAAAAATTATTTCGTTACAAATAAAGCTTGTCGCAAAAATGTTGAGTTAATTTAACTCATTGTCTCTGCGAATTCTGTCATTGCCCTTGCGGACAATAACAAGCTCAATTACTTTATGAATCACGCCAATGTATCGTCAAAACATTCTCTCACAGAGACAAACATATTTTTTTCCTCAATTTTTTGTAAGCCATTTATTTTATTTTTCACAAAAAAATAATTGTTTTATAAGAAAATAATTGTCAAAATCTTTTGAATATGAGAATATTTTTTGCAAAACTCTGAGACAATTCTAACCCTATAAAAGTTATGTTTGCAAGTCATCAAGCTGAAGAGGAAAAAAAAAACAGAGATCGATCGTTTGCGTCGACTTGTTGGTCTCGTCGTAATGCGCCATACTTTTTTAAATGCCGAATAAAAAGTGGTGCTTCCGATGTATGCAAAAATAGATTGCGAGCTTAACAGCGAGAAAGGAAAAAGGAAATTAAAGAGTTGAAGAAGGGCGGAATAAGGCGAATCTTGAAACACGAAACGCACAGGTGGAAAATATGTAATATTCATGAAGTAACGATGATGCCGAGTCACACCAACCTGTAGGTTTTTGTAACGAGTTCGTGCCACCCTCCCGTTCACCTTTTTGTGTTACACTTTTAAATGGTATATCATCAATTGGGTAGTCATTTTCGTACAACCGGGTGGGTAAAAACTGTGCCCATCGATAAACTTGCATGAAAACAACCTTGTTGTACACACCATAAACCTAACTTTAAAACCTACTGACACGCCCTGATTCCGAACAAGAAAGTCGAGACTGGATTTTACAAGAATTACTTTACAGTACTTGAACCTTTTTTCGTCCATGAAGTGAAACTCTCGCGAGGTATCGATTGCAACGGCGGATTCGAAAGTTCATTGCAAGTTGACCGAAAAGCAGACGCGACTTTGAGATCACTGTCAAAGGCTCTTCCTCTGACGACTTGTCAACAAGTTGTTGTCAAGTTGCCCACTGAGAAAGTTCGAGTTATGAAGTGGGATGACGTATTCACTGCTGACTAAGTTTCTTTTTTTTTCGTTCCGACGAAAAAGGTGTGCGAGAGATCGCGTCAATAAGACAAATTCGCTTTTATCACGTCGTTTGAGAACCGCCCGGCATGCACGATGGGATAAAAAGTTGGCGCCAGTTTGATTTCAGTCACGCAATCGAGATATGATTGTTGAAAATCGATTAAAAATTATGGACCGTTTATTCGCGCGGGCTTCGATACGCTTCAATTTTGCAATTCAAATCAACATTTCAGCCGGTCGTTTAGGTTTGATTATTCGCACGAATGATAGGTTGTACAAGAAACGATTCACTCGCGCTTCACCCCCACACCGGAGGGTACAAAACATAGGAGAGAAAAATTGTTCAGGCGAAATCATTTGCAAAGTTCCAAATTAAAATGAAAGAAACTTTAACGATTGCGATAGTTTGCCACCTTGCCATTAAGAACCAGCCAGCTGTACAAAGGAGTTGCCTCTTATTTTTTTCTTTGTTGTAAGGTGTATACTCAGGGAAATATTGCTCCAGACAGCTCGAAGGTCGTTTTGTTGAATAAAAGCTCCGAGTTCGGATTTCTTCGAGAAATTACTACCAATTATAGCCAAATGTTCGGAAAGATTCCTCGAAACGATGATTGTTTCAAAGTAAATGTGACACCATCTTTTAAGGAAATAAAAAAGTTCCAATTCATAGTTAAGAAGAAGTACAATCCAAAATGGCGTACAATGAACAGATTCACAGTTAATTTTAATAGCAGAATTAACAACTCTTAATAATTATAAAATTAAGTTCATTAAGTTTTACATTAAAATTTAAGATAAATAAAATATTTTTAAAAGATTATGAAATTCAAATTGAAGTGACGGATTTCAGCCATTTGGGTCGCACCACCCCGTGATGTAATTAGGAAAAATTGAAATGAAAAAGTTGGATTGAAAACTGAACTGAAAAAACTTTCTATTGTATTGACTAACTTCTTCTCATTGTTGAATCAGTGGACGTTTTCATCACAGTTTCGGTGACAAAAACTATCTGGACATAGTTGGATGGACTTAAGGTTCAATAAAAAAAAAAATAAAAAAACAATTTTTTTGCCCAATCGAACTTCCTGTGACGAAACAAAATCATTGAATTGGAACTTTTGGTAATTTTGTCGTGTCATTTCGACGATTCCGAGTTACATTTCACACGAAACAACGTACACCGGGTTTCGACTGCGCTTAATGCGCTCAATATTTTATCGACGAAAATAAAAATATGACGTATGTTGGTATCAGTCAAAATGAGTATGCGATAGCGGTCAATCACACAAAAATGTGTGGGGCAATTGGACGTTTATTTTCAACTTCCGATAAAAAAAATAAAAAAATTGCCTGGATATGAATCAACAAATTTTGCTCATCTGCGTTCTTTGTGGTCGTTAAAATTGATTCCGGCCGAAGAAAAAGTTGAATCGAAGCACTGTATCAGAGCGACACAATTAGATCACAAATTTACGTTATCAAATTGATACGGCTCTCGGGGAAGTTTGAACTTTGAAATAAGAGCCGACTCGCAGGGGTAAAGTGTTTTCTTCCTCTATTTTTCAGTGTCGCTTGGAAGTTACGTGCAACCCCGGCGAGAGAGCCGCGAGTTGACTCGCCGAAAAGACCAAGTGACATATAATTTAAACTTCAGGTCTCTTGGTATCGCCACGCGCGTTTCAAGAATCCCAAAGTCGAATTGATATTTGCCTGACGAATGCTTGACTCTAACTACTGAACCTTGTATAACATTCGAATATACCACAGAAACTTGTTTATATTATTCTTCTTTTCAATTCGACGAAAACTTTTAAACAGTTAGTTTGAACTGCCACTAGGTGGCGTTACGACATCTTTCTCGCAAGTAAAATAACCAAACGATGTATGAAGCATCTCGAGATTAAAAAAAAAGTATAGGGAAGCACTTTTTTTCTCAATTGTGTATGCTTTGTATAAACTTTGACGACAGAAAACTCTCGCGTCATACATTTTATGCTTTCTTCTTCTTTTTTTTTGTTCGAAAATTGAATGAAAAAGTTAAAGTCAGCTTTTTTTTCATCAACTTTTCCGCGTACTTGGAACTTTAATTTGTCAAGAGAAAATGTTAAAATAATAACTTGAAGGTGAGCGATGCATGTTGGAAAAGTTTAGACTGTCCAATCATTTTTGTAGCGCGCAAAAATATGTTAGAGCAGGTTACAGGTGCGGAAGTAGAAAAAAATAGTGGGCTTTTAATTGGGAACTCGATTTACATACAATCTGATGAAGTCCGATATTGCAAGCTCAAACTCGTTCACAACCGAGCAGACAAACAGTGAGTCAATATTAAAAGCGGAAGCAGCACACGGAAGTAGAGAAACAAGCCGGAAATGGCTTGTTTGTTAGTGAGACGGAAAGCCCAGAGGCCATAACTGTTCAACGAGGCGCCACAGGCGCTGTCGCTTTGGCATAATTTTACGTTTTTTATTAATTAAAACAGGCGGCGCAAATTGTAAGAAAATGAATCGCGCAAACAACTCTTATCCAACGATGTATATTGCCATCTTGCAATGCTCATTAATTACACGGCCGAATATGATTGTCGATCGGGAACAATGAACGCCGTGATTATGTATTAATTATTGTTTTACAGTGCAATCGCACTGCAATCGTTACACTTGCTCATTCGGATCGAAATAATGGTCTTAATCAGTTTCACAAAATCAATTAATTCTTAGCAATGAAACATATCCGGGAAACAATATCTTCGAATATGCCAATTAATGAGCCCGCAAATCATATGAATGCTAGTCAATTGCACAAACCAAATAATAGCATGTTTAACAATTTGTATTCAACAATTTCAATTAACCTGATCTGATTTACTAAAAGATGATAATCATTTCTTCCCAGATATTTATTTTTGTTAAACACATCAAACATTATTCTAAATTGTTTTTAATCGTCTTAAACACATCCTAACAGTATCTAAATATAGTCATTTAATAATTGCAAAATAAATTAAGACTACTTAATTTAATAAATGTTGTAAAATAAAAGATAGGAAAGTGTCTTGTATTATGTACACGTATAGAAAATGCGGTGTTTTTCAAAAGCGCCGATTCCTTATTACCAGTACATCATAAGCGCCGAATTGCTGTATCGAAAGCGCCGAAATATATATATCATAAGCGCCGAAAAGAACTGTATCGAAAGCGCCAATTTAAATTAATTTAAATGCAAACATTCTTCTTCTTCTCCTACAAAGAAGGCGCTTCTGATAATTTTTAGAAAATGAACATCAAAATTTGCTGTGATCACTGTAAATCGCGGACCATAATCTCAAATACAAATTTTTCATGCCATTTATAGGAAACTTTGTTATCGACAGGACATTTTTTACTGAATTTCGACTAAATTTTATTGTGAACACTGTAATTTTTTGTATGAAGCTTAATCATCCGAGCTTTGCTGAGAATCGTAGCATTTATTTGTTTTTAAAGTGTTTTTGTTTGTTTTTATCATGCATTGCAAAATTCAAGTATTTAAAGTTTTTGAGAGTTTTGAGAGTATTTAAAGTTTTTTTCGTTCGTAAATTCATATTGCCTCATGACTAATAGTCTTATATTTCTCTTGATGCAGCTACTTGTCGCGTAATCGTAACATCACAAATGGCAAATACATCACTCTTTATGTATTCCCACTACGTGTTGCAAACATCTCAATGTTATACTATGGCACATTGCGCACGTAAGTTTCCATCAGCTCGGCGGTGCCGCTTTAGCGAGAAGAAATGAAGTGAAATAAAAGCTGCACCAAGAAAAAAGAGTCGCGCAAACGAACACTGCACGGACGTAAGCGTCGCACGTTTTTTTTTTTTTTTTTTTTTTTTTTTTTTTTTTTTTTTTTTTTTTTTTTTTTTTGTTTTTTTTCTATACTGTTTTTTATTTTTCCCGTTACAAATAATCCGCCCCCTTTGTTACGTAATTTTTTGTATGAAGCTTAATCATCCGAGCTTTGCTGAGAATCGTAGCATTTATTTGTTTTTAAAGTGTTTTTGTTTGTTTTTATCATGCATTGCAAAGAAAAAAATAAATTTTTTTACGCGTCGTTAAGGCTTCGCGGATCCCAGAGATCCTTTTGTTTCGCGAGGATTGTGATTCATGGGCTAATAATTCTCGCGGTGGGATCCTATATTTTTGAAACACATTTATACTCGCGGCGCTAAATTTTTCATTGCCCTGTGAGAATACCAGTGCGGTCATATGTTTGATTTGCAGGCGCCATGATTAATACCAATTGAGCCGACAATTTCAGTCACCGCCACGCGAGGTACATTAGCGCAATCACCCGTAAATCAACCGTGCGATACACCGGTGCTCCGCGCCGGACTTTGATTGTTTCCGAACGATCCGAGCTGTACCTCCACCCCCGCCCCCTTTCCAAGTTTCTCAGTTCTCTCCATCGTTCGCCGGTTTTGTTCACAAACGGGGGACGCGAAGAAAAAGTTCGCCTTGGCACGCTGAATATTTATAACATCGACAAACAGAGCGAACGCTCGAGTTGCGTAACTATTGTGTAAATGTTGCGCTGCACGATATAACTGTAACATCAAATCATGTAAATCTAACGCTCCTGTTTCGCAAGTGGTATTTTGCCTCAAAAATGCATCCATCACGGCTCGGGGAATTTCAAATGCCATTATATCGCGACGAAACATAATTTATGAAAAATGAACTGCCGTAACTTTGTTTTCTGCGACTGTCGCACGCGCGCGTGAATTTGAAATGTGACCGTCCGGTCGAATCAAATTTATTTCACTCAGAGTTTCACGCACGCGTGATGAAACGATGCCGGTCGCTTTTATTTTTTTTTCTGTTTTTATGTCTGAGCTGTGACCTTTTGAACTTTGAAATTTTTTTTTTAAATTATCCCAAGTAAAAATTCGGCCAATTTTTGCCTAGAGCAAACTAGAAAATGGCCAGATTTAAGCCAGAACGACTGGCCCATGAAAATTTGGCCAGTTACTAGCTAGAAACTGGCTTGTAATTA
>JAPYZS010000822.1:0-71538 GCA_030522925.1 Trissolcus japonicus
TTTTATGCTGGTAATTTTTTTTGTCATACAAATGAAAAAATTACGCAGAAGTAAAAATAGGCATTTTTAGGTGGATCGATAATTGTTTTGCGGAGTGTAAATTAAAGAATACAAAATTAAATATAATCAATAAAAAATCAAATCACATAATACAAAAATTTTATTTAAATTCCATATAAATTACAAGATATATAACTGAAATGTAAAATTATTATACAAAAAATTTCTATGTATAAAATTGTTCTATATCTCAAATACATACAGTATATACAAATCTTATATCTAAATTTTATAAAATGTATATAAAAAAGCGGCAATAGTACCCGCATAAATTTTATATCAAAAATATATGACATTTTCATCAAAAACATATATACTTTATGATTTGTTGCGAATCTTTCTTATATTGAGGGAGATTGAAAAATTGTATAGTATTTGCATGCACATGCCATAGAAGTTCTACCTGAAACCCCTTTTACAAACAAGCATTCGAAATCGAGTTTTAAAATATAACCTAAGAAAAAACGCTTTACTATATTACAGGAAAATTGATTTTCAAAAATCCTTACATTGTGCTTTGCACAACCTTATTTGCTTTACATCCTTACTTACTTTGTTCAACCTTAAATTCTTATAATATTACAATAAAAGATTGTCATGACGTTAAAATTCACATTTTGGTCAAACGAAAGAGGCAAAACAAAACGCTATCACCTTTAAATGATACATTCTTTCGTTCAATATTTTATTTCATTTGTTTTCACACTTAATAAATTGTATAATAATAATTCGATTTTTATTGATTATTTTTCGTTCAAGAAATAAAAAAAGTCGTATAAAAAATTTTGCATATAATGAAATTCATTATTTTTACTTTAAGTGGATATCGTTTTCAAGCGTATTTGCTGATTGAGTATACGATTTATATCGTGTTGACTTTTTTGCATCCGCGAACAAAAAACTAAGTAGCAGTGATTGGTCTAATCCTTATTTATTCCGAATTTGCATATAAACTTTTAATAGGGTTTAAAAAGCGTAAAACTTTAATCTCGAGCTTTTCGAATTAATGCCTGAGAATTTACTAGCGAATTGAACCCGCAAAAGAGACGAGCGCAAGTCCGAAGTATAAGAAAGATCTCTCATTCGTTAAAGACAGAGTCTTCTTAGCGTAATTGAGCGCATTCTGATTCATTCTGAAACCTACTTTATTACCAATGCCAGGACGAAATTTCATCGAGATGCTAGAACAAAGATAAGCGAGAGCGAAATTCCCCTAAAAAGTGGGAACATCAAAATGACGATCATTTTTTATACAAGCTCAAGCACTTCTATGTACTTTTGAGCATTATAATTCCGTCTAGCTGGAATATTTTGACTCACAAGCCGGGCAAGTTTAATGTTTTTTATTACGCCGAATTAGGTTAATGCGCATATTTAGTTCCCTACTAGCATCCAAATGCAATGAAACTTAAATTCTACGATTCAAAAAATCGATGTCGGATACATTGATGACATAATAGATCACATTTCTAGAAGGGATCAATTTGATCAGGCCCGAGTTACTCAGTGATCAAATTTTCGGATAAACAATTTGCAAGCTCTTCTTTTTCAAGCTTCTTATACAAATTCGCAAGGGCGATAAATGCGACGAAATTTCTCCAGTCATCTTCTTCTTAACTTTAATATACCGAATTTAAGATTTCATCATGCGACTGAACGGTCTTCTTAAGGGTATGCTGATGAAGTTCTGCGAAGCAATCCAAAGGAATTGAGATAAATTAATGAAATTTCGCAGACTTGCAAACGATTTTCTAGTTACTTCTTTGTTCGTCATAATTTGATAAACAAAATGTTTAACTTATTTGACCTCGTCTGAATAAAACATATGAAACAAAATTTGTACAAACATTTTAGCAACGATTTTTTTTAATTTTTGCAAAGAACTTCACTTTTGTCATTATTTACGAAATCTCTTTTGTTGTAATATCAAAAATGTTATTGCATTCGTCAATATTGATTTTTGCTTGAATAATATCGTAACATTTTTTGTAACATTGTAAAATTAATACAAAATTATTCACAACAAAACAACTTAACAAATCAAAAAAATGTTTACCTTTCAAATCATGAAATCTTTGATTCATTTATTTTTTTTAACAACATAAAAAGAAACAATTTCTTCTGGTAAAAATTCTCTTTTTAGACCAATCTAATATAAAACGAGAGTGAATATAATCAGACAATCTTGGCGTTTGGCAAACGGTCATCGATAATGTAAAACGTCCCTTTTTGTCAGAGTCGTTTGGAGATATCGTCAGTTTAAAGAGACTGAGGCAACGGTTGCGATTATAGTAATAAAACAGCGAGTTGTTAGAGTGTCGTTTCGTGCGAGATAAGAGAGACGATCGACTTCTTTGTTTTGCCCCCAGGTCTCGTAGATTTTCATGACAAAACGTTCCTCGTTCAATTTTTATTAGCCGCTTCGCACATCCACAAGTTGGTCATTTCGACTTCTGCAGATCCAATCTGCCTCGCATCAGAATTAAATTCCTGGCATGAGCGATCGATTTTGTCGAAAGTTTATATAGATAAAAATATTCATGAGTCATTATTTGAAAAATATATAAACGTGTACCTTAGTACAAATTCAATTAGGCGTGCTCCATCTAAAACGAGGGCCAGGCCTGGTTTGCCCAAATTGGGGTTACCCTAGTTTGGCCCTAGTCTAGCCCAACCATGGTTATGATTACCATTTTAAAAATCGATAATTTTCAAAAAGAATTACCGAATGAGGGTCTAACGAGGTTGTATAAATGAGGCCCACGCTAGAATGTAACGCTCATTTTTAAACAGGACCCAACGTGGTTTTTATCTTTGGACTTGGAAAGAATGTTTGACTTTGACAAAAAAAGTGCCTAATATAAAACTCCAGATCGGGCGTTCATGGAAATTGCCATGCCACAGCCACATCAGAAAATCATATCAGGCAAAAAAGTGGACGACTTAGATCAAAAAATATTTTCCTAGTTGCATAAATTCACTTTGAGAATTTATGGCACACATTATTTTTCGTGTTTCTAAGGGTCTAAGGAAGACGTGTGATTTTTTTCAGGGGTGTGCTTACGATCTGAAAGAAGACAAAATTTTTTTTTATCCGCAAAGTGAAAATTAATTCTGGAGATGCTTTTATATCTGTGGTTGTCAGCCATAACCAATTAAGTAGTATAAGATTTACGTATACATTTAACCGGTTATAGCTGACAACAGCTATAAATTTATAGAATTTACCATTCCTGTAATGTATACATTTCTTTACTTGGGACATCAGACTTTTTTGCAAGATTTAATTTTCCACGACGTGCAAGTGTTAAGTGTACAAATACGTTTCATTGGGGGAGTCAATACTGGACAGCGCGTTCATTATTTATCATATGCATTAAAACGGTTTCGCATTTTGATCGACAATATATTACAATGCATGACTACGCATGATCACACACGACAATGCATAATTTTGCATCACCATTTATCACCCCGTATCGATTTTTCTCTCCCTCCCCTTGACAGTATTTTAATGTTTCGCGTCCATACAAATTATTGTAACGGGCGATAAATTATAACTACACGCACAATCGCAGTTGGTTGTACCTTCTGATGCATTTTTTCTTTTCCTTCTTCCCATAAATTGCACAATTCGTTCAATGTTTCATGCCGATTACATAAAAAATTCATAACCCAATGCACAATTCAAATCCGATCAATTATTATTTTACTCGTAAACATTTCAACAATCAAGTTGCAAGAGGCAAACTTATTACACAATTTGATAACACAATGTACCATACGATTACAAATTTTTCATAACGTAGTTTCCGCAGGAGCTCGAAGTTTATTTAACATGCTGCCTGAACAATGGACAGCATTGCCGATAGTATGTGCTTCGCTGCATTATGTGCGGTTTAAATTCCAATCTACCATAAAACTCAAAATATAGTTCCCGAGACAAAAAGAGAATTTTGCACATTTTGCCAAACAAACTTTTTTCTATTTTTTGTTAAACAATTTTTTTTGAATATTTAAGAGGTATTTATTTTGTAATTTGATCTACTACGTTTTTCATCGAATAAAAAATGTGTTTGCATGTTTGAATATAAAGGAGTAACTTTTTAAAGTTTTTTTTTGATGTTCAACACCGAAATGAAAATTCAATGAATGAATAATTAATTTGATTGTTGCAGGTGGCAGTAACGTGAACGAACCACCGATATTCGATAGTTATCCTGCGGGTTTGCTGCTATTGGAATCCACTCCTGTTGGCACGGTTGTGTTCACTTTGAAGGGCCATGATCCAGAAAAATTGGACGTCAAATACGGGATCCAACTGACTGACAAATTCGTCGTAGATCCTCGCACCGGAAATATGTCCCTTGCAAAGCCGCTAGATCGCGAGGTAATACGACAATTTTTCTCACTGTGCGATGTTAATGAGAACGTCAACGTCAATCCGACTTGTCTTGAAAATTTTCGTATGAAATTTTTCGTACTATTTTTCTTACTTTTATTAATACTAGGCCAATTGTGCAATCCGCGTAATTTTATCAAGCTAGCAGGTACATTTTAATATTATTTTTGAGGTTTAGATAACTAATATGAAAAAGACTTTTAAGGGTCTTAGTAACGACCCGTACAAATTTTTTATATATTTTTGCTTCTTTAATTTTGACCTCTCTTTGTATGAAGAAGTTGATTAGAATTTTGCTGATAATCATTTTCAGCTTTTACTTGCCACTTTTTAACAGAAATGTGTGAATATTATTTGGTCAACGAAACGAAATCATTTGAACCAATCAGAAGCCAAATAAAAAGATTAGACTCACACATTTTGTTAAAATTAAGAATTACATTTTTTCACACTTCCTGTCACATTTTTGATTATAAATTTTAGTAAAAACTGTACAAAATGTATACTGTCAACATATCTGTGTTCATCTTACAAGTAAAGATAAGCAGAGATTTTATTGACATTATGTTACCACTAATTTTTTTTATTATTTTATTTATTGTTTTTTGTTTGCTTTTATTATTATCCAATTAAATTAAATTGTTTTTTTTATTCGATCGCAGCGCCACCTGAATCGAAAAAATTTCAAATTTTAATGCAAAATATAGAAAGTTCAGATTCTGAACTTTCATTTTCTTTCTTTTGAAAAATTTTTGTTATTGAAATTTACCAAAGTTATGACTGTTTGAAAATGTTGAAAAAATCGACCAAAATAAGGTGTTGCATTTTTTTTACCAGTGTATATCATTATTTTTACTATTTTCATTATAAAATATAAAATTATACTTTACCTTTTCCACATAGTAAATAAAGAAAGATAAAAAAATCTAAATTATTCACATCATCAATTTCGGGGTTGAAGAAAAGAAGAAATACAACTGCATATTTCTCCACTTTGATTTTACCTTAACGACTTTTTAACGATCGGGGTTGTAAACGAAGAAATCCGCGGCTGCAATCGATAATTGCTCCAGGCTCTCTTTTGCTTCATCATTAACACAGCTTGCATACCCGTAATTAATTTAAACATAACATTTTACGCGATGAAAATTTGACTGAAATAATTAGGAGTAGCATAATGGGTGCATAGGAGTAATTAATCGCAGAATCATATTTTGCGATGCGTGCCGGTAGCGGTGAACGAAAAAGTAAAATGAACGAACATGCATGCATGTGCGTTGAATATAGTCACTACGAACGAATAACCTGACTTTTGCATTCAGATCAAGATACGAATATTATTAAATTATTTTTTTCTTTTTCATTATAAATAATGATTGAAAAACAGTATAGTGATAGCAAAAATATATACGTTTACATAGTTAAACGAAATATTAGTAGAAGTGATATGTAGTCCCTCATGTATTTCACTTTAGAATTACTTTTGGTCGAAAGACAAATTTTTTGACAAAAAAATGTTTTTGTTTGAACTTGTAAAAAGGATTATGAACAAAATTAGTAAGTTATAAATGCATCAAGTTATATAGCAACATCTGGATTTGACTGTGAAACATCCGCCATATTAATCAAAATTGTTTTAATCTGATAATAATGTCGTGTTTCAACACTCACTGATTTTAACATGTAAAAGTTATTCTACGAGATTCTAATTTTGTAGAATGACAATAGAAAATGATCTTAAAAAAATTTAAAAACTTTAAATCATTGTAACTCGAAAATCTGAAAACTATCATTTGTCTGTTTGGTACCGGAAGTCATCCACATATGTTATAAGGGTATCAATGGAAGCTCTAGTCCCTGGTCAGGTGGTCTTTAATAAAAACTCGCGTTTCTAAAAATGTTTACACGTTTATTTTTCTTTCATTAATACGCACCCACTATACAAAGTTTACGACATCGGATCAGAACGTAGACTCACTGCACCAACGTGATCTCGGCCTAATACAAAATTAAGGGGACTGGCAACCCAAAAAAGACGAAAATTCAAAAAAAGTTTTATTCTATTTTTTGATACTTTGAAATACTCTCTTTCATGTAATATTTTTGTTTTTTCCAAACTCAAATAAACGTTAAAAATTGATAAAATTAATAATAACGTTCATCAGTACTCAGGCGGACGAATTGGAAGTAAAAACGTTGAACCTGTTTTTCTTGAAAATTTTTTTCATCGATTTTTCACGTTGAAACTGCTCCTGGTTAATTTTGGTCGGATTTAAAAAGCAAAAATTCGCTCGCAACGCACTTTTGCTTTTTTATATATATTTAAAAATATTTATTTTATTTATATTTATTTTTACTCTCAACTACTACGAAAACCCATTCGGCAATAATCTCATGTGCGCTCGTCCAAAAAAACTTCACTTCGCTACACACAGTTTTCACGCGGCCTCTCAAAAAATAACACTCCCTGACCGCGCTTGCAGTAAAAACATTTAAAATCTCCGTTTCAGGAAATTGCTAACAATAATTAAATGTTATTATTCATAAATTTTGGCCAAGTTTTTGCGCTCTCAAATCATCATCCCAAAATTCAAATTGAAATAAGTTATAAAAATAAAGCAAATTCGCTAATCTAATGATTGAAAACGAGATATAAAACTTCGCAAAATCGCGCCTAGTCTCTGCTAGACTAGTCAAAAGCTGGGTAATCTCACAATGCTAACAAATTAAATAACCACATAAAAGTTGGCGCCCAGGCACATTGTATTTAATTTGACAGCGTTTTGCGTTTTGTACTGTTTACGTGTGCCAAGAATAACGCAATAACGAGAGCGCTGGGTAAGTGCGAATTGCAGCGAAAAGGGCGGACAAATTTGAACATGTACCGTGTGTGTAATTTTATTGCCTCTCTCCCTAAATTTCGTTTTCTTTAACATATATAAGTCCTAGTTGGGCAAATAATAATACAATAAACAAATAATAGACTTTCCAATTATTCATAGTTAAACGCAATTTTTTTCAAACAACAAAAATGAAAGTCTCCTTCCCGAGATAAAAAAGTTTTAATTAGGAAGTTAAATTGTTATTGATGACAACTTTTCTTCATTTAGAACTCAAAATGTGTTTAATTTTGCAATGTAAAGATATAATTATAATGATTGATTATAAGTTGTTCAACGATAACAATATTTTTTAATATTAAACAATAGAGTTAAATTCCTGAGAAGTCGACAAATTGAAAGCAGGAATTCATTTATAGCCGGATTAATCAATTGAGGGGACGAGTTGCAAACGAAACAAAGCGGCTGATCTGAAATTTGCGAACATTGATTGAAATTATCGAATAATTCGTGCACTTCGCTGACTTAACGCGTTTTATTTGGATATTAATAGTGTCAAATGAATATTATTATGCAAAACGGAATTATAAGTGCGATTACAGAGGCTTAGCTACAAATTGGTATTTATGGAAGATTCCCAGTTTGTACCATTCATTTATGCAGCCGGTAGCGCTTTATCTTCGTCCTCTTCGCTGTGCATATCTAAATGATCACAATGACGATCACTCTGATATATTAAATTCGCTTTTCAGCCTCCCTGCGGAGCAAAATCAACGACGTCGATTTTCTAATTGCAAAACTAATTAAATTTAAGCCGTCAAACAGTCCGAAGAGACGTCACCGTGCAACACTCAAACAAATTTCTTCGTCGCAAAAGTGTTCTTTTGAAGTCGCCCGCGCAGTTTTGACAGAATAATTATATCATTCGCGAGAAACACTCGCCGGGGATAATCAATGCAAACTTTTCATACGAAAATGTTAAGCTGGAAATGTCCTTTACATCCTCTTAACAATTTTCTTCTTTTCTTTTACGTTTTGTTTCAATGCTTTTTTCAATTCTTTTCTTTGTTTTGTTATTCGTGTTTTGTTGTTGTTCGTTTTTTTAAATCCTCGCTTTAGAATAAATCGCGCGATTGTGTTTTCCCTGGCACGTCTTGGATCTGCAATTTAAAATATGAATTCGAAAAATAAAACGTCTCGTTTCAAAGCAACGGCGCCTGGGGTAAACGCTTTGGTCTATGAAATGTTTGACATATGAAAAAAAAAGAGTTTCAAAAAGGAAATATTTATGTTTGCCAAGACAATCCGCATTACAAATTCATCCGCGAGCTTTTTGCAATCACGAGGAAAAAATAATTAATAGGGCGGGGCGAAGGTTGAAAATATGGATATTTTCTGCAAAATAATTGTGTGTAGCTCCCGCAAAAGATTCTCCGTTTTAAATATGCTGATAATTATTAATTACTCGCGTTGCGAACTTATTTCATCAGACGGAACTTGTACATGGGGTTTTAAAAAGAAACAAAATAGAACTTCATCTCTCGGATTTATTGATAAAATGTTTCTCTTCCCTTCACTATACTTGAGCTACGTCAAAATGAATATATAAATATGATTTTAATATCAGTTGATTATTATCGGTTGATAAGAGCTGATCAAAGGGAAGAGAAAAATTGGAGCGATCGGAAACCCGAGACCGTGAAAATTATAACTTTATAATTAATACTCGGAGTTGAAACTCCGACTACTGGAAAGCATGCCGCTGGATTAGAGCGGTTTAAATAGATTATTGAACAAGAACCGTGGTAGGGATAATGGTGAACTTGAATTAAAACAAGTCCGATAACCTGAGCGATTTCACACTCATTCAAACTGAACGACTGAAAAATCAACGAACAAACAATATAATCAAAAAAAGGGAATGAAAAGAAAAACTTGAATCGTGATAAAAAAAGCCAGAGACAAATCTTGTATAAGATTTTCAGGAAGAAGGGAAAAGAATCCTGTTTACTGTTCATTTGATGTAATTATTTTCCGAGACAATATAAAGCAGTAAGATAAGAGAGAAATAACGTTTTGTTTGGCAGGGATAAGAGATCAGTGACATTTACATTGAATGAAACGAGCGACCGTTTTTTTTGCAGATAAACGATACAATCCGATTCCGAGTGACTTTAGAGGACACGGTGCCGGCGGATCAGCAGCCGAATATCGTCGGAGTGGAGGCGTTTGTTATCGTGCTCGATGAGAACGATAATCCGCCGCAATTTCTGGGCACCCCGTACGAGGCCGACGCAGCCGAAGACTCCCCGCTCGGCTCAACTATCCTCCCTGTAATCAGGCTCACTGATCCTGATTTATTAGGAGACAATATAGAGTTGTCCTGCGTACCGCAGCCACAGGTGAATATTTTAACTATTCATTTAGTCGAATCTGAAGCTTGATTAAAAACCTTTGTTCATTCATTTCAAGACCTTATACTTAACTTAAATCAAATCTCATTCAAATTATTTAATTGCAAAATTATTAATTAAAATTATTCTTCAGTTCTGATCAAAGATAAAGTTAAATTCAAATTCATTTGGAACTCGCATTTTAGTGAGTCTCAAGTGAAATGGCTCAAATTATTTATCATTTTCAAAATTTAATTTGTTTTTGTTTTACATGTTTGGCTTCCGGTAAAAACCAGACGTCCGCCATTTCGATCAAAATGTTGTTTATGTTATAAAAATGTTGTTTTTCATCACCAATTGGTTGCAATATGAAAAAATGATTCCATGAAACTCGGTGTTTGAAGAATGACAATGATAAATAATTTCAACAAGGACACTTGACTCAGCCTATATATATTACAAACAAACTTAAATTCAAAACTAGATGAATTATCAGATCAATTTTTAGAGAACTATCTATGCATCAAAATGATAACAAATTATGTTTGCAAAAGTTGTGAGTTGCCAATAGAATGTAGTGGTAAAGTATAAGTTGTACGGATGACATTAATCACATGACTAGTTACAATCAGTTTATTGGATCCAATCGAGTGTTTATAGTTCCCAGATGCATGCGACAAGTTCGGAATTGTGAACGTGGAGAAGAGTGAGAACTCGTACGTCGGTGCTCTGGTGCTGAAGCAGCCCCTCGATTACAAGGAGAGGCCATTTTATCAGCTCCTCCTTATGGCAAGCGTAAGTAAAGCTTCAAAATTAATATTAATTATGCCCAGCTTACCCTGTCCTTCCACTCTGCAGTCAATTAGTCTTCTATATAACTCTCGGCTTCTGCGCCCTGCCCCCTCACAAGTCTGTATTATGTTTAATAATTATCCCTCAACAGAACTTTCCATCAATTTATTCTACTCGGCTTCAGTGTTGGCGCAACCTCTTGCAAATCATCATTACTCGGAATCTTGGATATTGAAATAATTAATCAACCAAAAAATGATTCACAATTTATTTTAATTAATATTATACAGTAATTATACAAGAATTAATGTTATACATTAATTTGTTAAAAACCGCAAGATGAGAAGTTCCCAAAATGCAGACAAGAAAAATTTTAACGACTCCTTTATGAAATTCAGTTGCCGCACTTGATGGATGTCCCCGACTAATGCCTAACGCTTTCATTTTCGAGTGTATACTTAGGACTGTTCCACAGTTGATTTATCTTTGCTAAGTTTTACATCTGTACAAATTATGTCTGCTAAATTTATACAAATTTATACAATGGGTTTTCAATTATGCAAAAACACATCTTTTAAATAAGATACAGTTGTTTAATATAGTTTCATTTGCTACAAAATAAACGGATTCTCGCATTTCAAATCTATACTTTAATATAAGCTGTATCCTGCATTACAAACGTGTGCCCCTGAATTAACGGATTTTAATATTTGTCCTGGCAAAATAGAACATGTCCTATTTTAATAGCAACTTATTGTTTGATGATCATTAAAATACTGTCGAGAAAATAGTAAATTAAATTGGGGTTAAATTTATATATTTCCACTCAAAATCACTTTACTTTTGTTTTATTTCATTTTCTTTTATTGTTTTGTTTTATCATTTGAAACAAATCTAAGAAATTAAATTTCAAAATCCAATCCCGATACTGAAGTGAGCATTTTTTTCATCATCCCAAAGGGACCGTTTGACAAGCGCGTTAATAATCAAAGCGTTAATCTCGGCTTAATCACAAGTCGTATAAAAATGTAAACAACCGACGAGAGCGAGCGTTGCATGGCAAACATTTTCATCGAGGATGGCTCTGACTCCAATCGCAGAAAACATTAACGCGCTAATAAAAAAGTGTAAGGGGAAATATCATATCTCGAATCAAAAAAGTGATGCAGATTTGTTTTCGCGTTGTAAGGACCGGTCTAATTACTATGCAACTAAATATATTTAACGCACCTTGGTCCAAGAACAGATCGAGGGGGAAGCTTTGGGGCCATGCTCCCCAGCAATTTTTTTTTCGCTAAAAAGTTTTTTATTGATTTAAAAAATGCAAAAAAAACTTATTCTAAGTAAGAAATTTAAATGACATATACACGAGATATACGATTATATATTAAATTCATATAGAATATTCCAAGTAAAAATGTATATATGCCCTAGTAAAAATGATAATATATCATCCATATATTGTCAATATATTATTTTTAAGAAAATCATGTATTGACCATATAATAATAATATATTGTCAATATAATGACAATATATTAACAATGTATTGACAATATGTTGACAATGTATTGACAATATATTGACCATACATTATTAAACATTTTCCATACATGGTCATACGTTGTCAATATATTAGCGACTATACAAAACAATTAATATGGTCAATATATTTTCAATATATGGTCAATATATTAATTGTTTTTTAAAATAATATATTGTCAATATATATTTTATGTATGGTCAATATATTATCATTTTTACTAGGGTGTGTCTATAAATGGCACATATATGAAACATAAATGACACATATATATAACATAAATGGGACATTTATGTATTTAAATACATATATTGCCCATATATAGGCCCATTATGATACATAAATGCTACATATATGGATCCATATACGCTGCATAAATGACCCATAAATGGATTCTTTAGGTGGATCGCCATATATGTCACAAATATGGAACCATATATGTGACATTTGTTTCACATATGTACCATTTATGATCCATTTATGTGATATTTACGGACCCATATATGTGCTATTTATGTTCCATTTATGGTCACATATATAAATTTTTACTTGGAATATTTCAAATATACTTGAAAATACATTTTTGTCCGTGTGAGAGAGTAAAGCTAGTTTGTGACGTCTTCCTATTTCTCGAAGTTAGAGAAAATATTGGAAATGTTTTGAAGCCAAGTTTGATGACTTTATGTCCCTTTGAGTTGGTCACATAGTCATGGACCATTGAACAGGAATGCATTGTAAATGTTACAGGATGGAAACAACACGAGCACCGCCGGGGTGGAAATCAAAGTGACCGACATTCAAAACAGCCCGCCGGAGTTTCTGGATTCCCTAACAGGAATAGTCCGGGAGAATGATCCAATTGGTACTCTTGTAATGACTGTCAAAGCGAGGGACGGAGACAGAGGCATGCCAAGAATGATCGAGTACAAGCTAATCACGAGTGAGTTTGCACGTTTAGTTGCAACGCCAGACAGACAAAATTTTCACTCGCACAGAGACAAGTTGACGCATATCTATTGACAACGATAACGAAAGCGTTATCCGGGAGCTGTGCAACTTGTCAGCCCAGTCAGTTTTCTCTTTTCCTGATCAGAAACAAAACATGAAAACAATTTTTCAATTTGATCAATTCGAACCCAAGAATTAAACCAGAAGGATCAACGAAAAAATACACTCCTTTTTATCAACGTGTGCTTTTCTCCGAGTGCAGCTAAGCGAAACACATCTGTCTTTGACGTCTCAAAATGTCGTCGTTTTGGTTGTCAGAAAAAAATCAGTTGATATCGTTCACTCCGCTCGACTCATGTGAAATGACACGTTGATATCGTGAGACATTTTTGTCAGATTCTTAAAAACTGATCGTTGATGAAAAAAATTGATTATAAAATGATAAAACTAATGAAAGTAATGAAATGTTGTTGAATTCATTCTTCGCAGATCCGTTCGACTACTTTTTGCTGGACTCGCAGACGGGTGAGCTGCGAACTGCCAAACCGTTAGATAGAGAGGCTTTACCGGATTCCACGGGCGTTTTAACGTTGACAGTGCAGGCTCGAGAAATAATCGACGGTGCGCCTGGAGACGACGAGTCGACGGTTACCACAGCCGAGGCCAGCGTCACCATCAAAGATGTCAACGACGAGCCACCCTCTTTCAATCGACGAGAGTATAATATCGAAATCCCTGAGAACGTACCTGATGGCACTCCGCTACCACACTTGGACATGATCGTCAAGGACCCCGACGTGGTACGTTCGTTACTGCACTCCTATTGAGATATATTCAACCAATCGTTCATATTCAAATTTTCTATTATACTAATTTTCAATCCATTCATACTTGAACGAAGCGAAATTCACTCAATTAAATTAATGGCCCATTTTGAAGATAATTTTTAAATTATAATACGCGTATAATAAGAAATTTTTAAGTCATTTACAGAGCAATATTAAAATGTTTACCTAAAAGATGGCTTTAATTATTATTGGGATATTTGATGTTACTTTATTAAAATATAAACGTTTTCTTTAATAATAAATGATAAATTTGATTGAAAAAAGTCGAATCAATGAAAAGCGTCACGTATATTTCAAAAAAGATAATGTAAATTTGAATATCAACGTAGGATGAAAGACGGGAGCTTGTTGAAATGTGATATTTTATCAAATACGAGTTTCTATAATGACATTTTAAAATGCAGGGTCTGAATTCGGTGTTTTCCTTGAGATTGGAAGACATCACCGGTGCATTTACCGTCGAGCCTACTCAAGCAACCGGAAGCACCTCTGTGAACATTCGCGTGACTAATGGATCCCTCGATTACGAAAATCCCAATCAGAGAAAATTCATAATACTCGTAAGTAGTCTCTCCGCTATAGTTACGTCTTGCGCGCCATTCAAACTCCCTTGCATTGTCGTTTCGGGATCTTGAATTTCAAATCCAGATCATTACGTTCCATCGCATTTCTATCAAAATATGTTGGATAATTGTTAACAATAAATTCCGTCGCAAATTAATTAACCATATAAAATAAAGCAGACGTTTCAACCATTGAAAAATTTTAATTTCAAATTTGGTTTAAAAAATTCTTTGCCACAAATGATAAAAATACGTTTGCCACATTTTTTAATAAATTTTAATTTTATAATATAAAAATATAAAAAATATAAATAATAAATATAGTATACTAAATTTTGATAAAAATGACAGTTTATTGCAAAAAAACATATCTTGCCGGATTAAATCTGTGTCTGACAGACTCGCCTATAAAAAAATGTATAGTTAACGTTAACACACTCAACTTTACGATGTATCTAACTCTAACTTCAACGCATCCGTTGTTCTCCGCATTACCAAGTTGAAACTTTGTTTTATTTTTTCTAAATTAATTCGTTCATCGGACGAAAAAAGCTTTCTAACTTTCAATAAACTACCTTTCAACCCACTTTCAATACATCACTCTCAAGTTGTCCTAAATGTTGCAAAACTTTAAACCTTCAATGTATTCTATCGATTCCTTTTAACACTTGAAAATCGTAGCCGTATCTATATCTTAAAGTTTGTTTTAGAATGAAAATAGTCACCGCGCTTACATCAAGATAGCATTAGTCGATTTTTTCAAACGGAAAAAACAAAATTGCGATTTGAAGTGGATTCTAAAAAACAGGGGGTATATGCATAACGATACATATGGTTCATATCTGAAGCTTTTCATCACGTAGATCCATTTTTCTTTTCGTTTATTTTATTATGTCGGCGTGTTCAATAAACATTGTCACAAGTTGATAATGGATTCCATAACCGAATCAGGTGGTCGCAGAAGAGGTCCATACAAACCCGAAGCTTTCATCCACGGCCACTGTAACGGTATCCATTACCGATGCAAATGACAACGCTCCTTCCTTTGCGAATCCGACATACAGCACAATGGTATCCGAGACGGCTCTACCAGATACGTCGATCATAACTATCACTGCGAAAGATCGTGACAGCGGACGGTGAGTTCATTATTCCATGTCTCTCGTATTAACAACGATTTGAAAACATTCCCACTCCCCTTTAAAATTTAAATGATAGCATACAACCATTCAATTTCGTTGTACCATCCTTTTGTCATTGCACAAATTTTGTTCAATGAAAAATTGTTTGATCAAAAAATATTTCCATTTATAAAGAAAATGGGCTTATACAAAAAAATTCTATTCAAATACAAAATATCGTCAATCATGAAAAATCTCATCCAATTTTGTTAAAATTTTTTCCCGTAATTTTGTTATATAAAATATTTTGAGTACAAATCAATTGCTAGTTTTATTTGTCTCTCTGCTTCTTTTCTATTTACCCTGTATACAAATTTTATTTCTTTTCAATTCAAATGAAACTTTTTTTATTGGAGAAAAATATGGTCTTTTCAATTTGATGAAAGTTGATTATCTACGTTTCGGATTATCTCTGCTAAATGAATTTTTGTTACAAAAAAGGGACGATACGTTGAGACGAAAAAAAATTGTTTCTCATTTTCTTTGACGAGATGATAATTAGTTTTATTATGCTTTTTAATACATGCGTAGACTTGTTGGTTCATTAATGAGTTCATTCCAAGTTATGTTGGCAAAACTGAAAGCTTTTGAATTTGTTTTACATGTAATTCCGCAAGTTTGCGATTCTAAGTGCAACTCTCGTGTCACAAGAGTTGCACTCTCCCGACACGAGAGAATCTCGAACACGTTGCTTGAATTTAGGTGTAATGGTAATTTCTGGTTACAGGTTTGGAACAGCCGGCATTGTTTATCAGCTCTTCGGTCAGGGCACTGAGCACTTTGTCGTTGATAACAAAACCGGAAGTATAAGCGTCGCTCCTTGTCCGACCCCAGGAACCTCGCCATGCCTCGACTATGAAGAACAATATGAATATTTTCTTAATTATAAGGTCAATATCAATTTCGTACTTTAATCTTCAATTTTCATCTAAAAATTATATTATGTAAATTTCTTAACTACAGTTTATAATTTATTATTAAAATAGCATATTTCATATTTAAATTATTTTCAGGTAAATTTAATATTTAAAGTTATAAAAAGTTTTATTACCAACAATATTTATTAACATATTAATTAAAAACTATAACTTCAACTATGGATCCCGAAAAATACACTTCTTTACGCAAATACCATCTTAAGGGGAGGATTCAAGTTCACTAAAATGTTTAAGACAAATTCAGCTTATAAGCCAAAATTCGAGAAATTTTTATTTTACAAATCATCTCGGACAATTCTTTTAAAATCACTGAATCGTCTGACAGGAGATTTATTTAATAAAAAAATGTTGTAATGTTGGCTCACAAACTGAAGTCACTTTGAGCATTTCAGTTGACTTGAGTCATCCCCTTAAACTGAATCCAATCGTCAATTAACACTGCAGGACGTGATGTAGCCGTTAATTAAATTCAAATTCAACTTTCATTATATGAAATGTACACCCTGTCAATGCACTTCCGTGAATGTATTTCATTAATAATAAACCAATTATCGTCCCTCTGGTTATATGATAACTAATGAAATAATAAAATGAAAATTAAACTGCCACTCTGCAATTTCGTGGGTTCATTCTCGGCCGAAATTTCATTTCGTGCAGATCAGGAACAAAATTGAGAATCCGTGTGTTATATTCTTTTGCAGGCGACCGACGACGATGGCAAAGGTCAGACCACAAGCGTGTCATTGCGAATAGCTTTGGCGGACGCAAACGACAGTCCGCCGAAATTCCAGCAGTCGACGTACCGCACAGTAATAGACGAAGGCGCGGAAAAATTTGTTCCCGAGCTGAGAATTGCGGCGCGGGACAAAGACAAGACTTCAAAGATCACGTACTCGATAGTGGGTGGAAACGAAATGGGTATTTTCGACATCAACCCAAACACAGGGGAAATCACTGTCGCTGATAAAGGACCAGTGGATATAACGAATGCTACTCACGATTGGGTGGCTCTCACAGTACGTGCCAGCGACGGTACCTTCACGGACGACGCGCTCGTCAACATCACCGTCCGGGATGTTAATAACAACGCTCCCATTTTCCTGCATGATCTCTACACCGCCAGCATACCAGAACTCTCGCCGATAGGTCAGCCCTTTTATTTATTTTTTTCCCTCTCACCTTCTGTAACAGATATAACTCTGTTTTTATTCTCATCCGCGGTTAAAAACAATTGTCCGCGTCGAACGATCCCAAATGGATTTTGTATCCGAGACAAATTGAATTTCAAAAAGTATTGAAAACATTATCGTTTAAAATAGAAAAAAAAGAAAGGGACATTTCGGGCAAATTCATTTTATCGTCATTTTAACGTCACAGTCAGCTTAATTGAATTGCGCGTCAACTTTTAATTCTGCATTCATTTTAATTCCTCCTACAAACGCTTTTGAATGGAATTATTAAAATTTTCCTCCCTGCTCTTTTTTAATCTGGTTTATTTCTCTGTTTGGTTGTTTCTTCACTTCTTTCTAATTTTTAATTGAGGAACTAAAAGTGTTTCTTTTTGAATCAAGATACAACTATCCCTTTGAAGGATAGTTTCACAACCAAATTATCTCTCCAACTGTGAAAGTAAAAACTTGGCAGAGACTGTTTCACGATACAAATATAATTTTATGCAAAGTTAACTTGCAATGTTAACTCGTTCGGGCACAACTGCACTGGCCAGAATGATGTTTTGACAATTTCCATGCAAATGCCTTGAAAATAAGTTTCAAAAGGATGGACATGAAAATTTTGGTATCAACGCAATTTTGTTAGAAATATGAAAAAAAGAGTTTATTTCTAGGACGGAGAAAATTGTTCTCGATTTTCCTTGAATTTTCAATATTGTTGTTCCAAAAAATTTTTCAATCAACCTGTTTTTTACATTTTATAGAAAACAATATTTCCTTTTACTATTTTTGTATGGCAAGCTCGTATTTGCCAATTTCGAAAATCGTGCACAGCAATACATTTTTGGCAAAATAGAATAAAACAAAGTAAAGACATTTTTTACAAGCGATACAATCTTAGTTCCTTGAAAATATCTTCATTAACTTTTATCGTGGCAAGATAAGAGGAGAAGGATATGCCCGTACTGTACATCGATCGTGACAGTCGAAAAAGGCTATTACTCCTGTAACCGTATATTTTCTTCTATCATTGAAACCGTCGGGATCGCACTTTCAATCCGGACGTTTTCTTGTGGTACTTTTAAATTTCTTCATATTTATCTCAGCTCTGGGAGTGCGCGTGGTAAACAAAAAAGACAAATAATAAAAAGAAACCTCAGAGATTTCGCTTAATCCGATTGCTTTTATTCTTACTTTTTCCTCAGCTACTTTTTCTTCATTTAAGATCCACAAAGATCAAATAATCTATCTCACCTTCAAATTTACGGTTCTTCAATTTTAGTTTTCTTTTTTTTATTCCTCTCGAAAAATCGAAATTAAGAAGAGGGTTAATGAATCGAAACAGAGTTGCGTTGTAGGAAGAAAGAATAAAAAATGAATTTTTCTTGCAGGCACCACAGTGGAAGAAATTACAGCTACAGACGCAGACAGCGGTGTAAATGCACAGCTTATGTATAGAATTCAGAAAGGAGCTTTCGACGACTTTTCCATCAACGAAACAACCGGCTTGGTTTATGTTTCGAAAAAACTTGATTATGACACGAGAAACTCCTATCACGTCGAAGTCATTGCTTTTGACGAAGGTAATAAAAAAATTTTTTCTTCTAAATTTTGTTATAAAACATTTAATTTCGTTATTGTTTAACATTTCCGCGTACACAATTTAAAAAAAGCATTTTATAAAAATCAGGATGTTTATAATGGGCGAGAAAAGCTAAAAAAACAGGAATTGTGCGGTACTTGAATTTAAAATGTACAGGAATTTTGCATTATTAAAAATCAAAAAGCCTCATAACTCATGTCACAGCATAAAATTTTTTTATTCTGTGATAAACTTCAGCGAGAAAAATGCTCTTTGTTTATATGCTGGTCATTTCTCTATCAAACATTTGATTAACATTTTTGTTACTCACATTCATATTCTAACTTTTGATTAATCACATTGTAACTTTTTTTATTCAAAGTGTACGATTAACTTTTAACAAACTGGAACTAAAACTGGCAGACCCAGTAGACCCACTAAGTGTTGTCAATCTTTTACTTTTCATTTTGAGACCTCAAATTAAAAAAAAAAAAAAAAGAGTATCAAGAACAATGTGAAATACGATATGAAATGTCCAACCGCAAATGTTTAATTATAAGTTTGCCATCAGGTGCATTTGACAAATTTTGAGAATCATCTCGAGGCAATTATTCTCTTTTTTGTGTGTGTGCACAGGAACTCCGAGTTTAACAGGGACAGCTACGTTGATGATTAACGTGGAAAACAGCAATGATAAAGCTCCTTACTTCACGCCGAAAATACAACGCGCGGAAGTTTCGGAAGACACTGCCATCGGCACTGTTTTCATGACGTTAAAAGCCATTGATCCAGACAGCACGGACCCTGAGGCTTTGAATTTTGCCATTTCCGAGCCAATCACTGCTATCGGTAGAAACGGACAGAAAGTTCATCCCAACGTCACGGCGTTCAAAGTGAGTCGTCGCTTTGTAAAAATTAGTAAAAATTGTTAATCTAATAAGAACGATTTTTTTTTCTGGTGAATATTATTTTTTTTTCTTTTGGTTTTATTTTTTTATACACATGATTCGTTTTAGACAGTTAGCAGTTTGTAGAAAAAGAAAAAGAGAGGAAAATAGCAATCGTGTTTATATTTTAAATTAGAAAAAGGTTGCGGAGACGACTTTCTTGTTTCTGCACCGGAAATTAAGGAATTGTTAGAAACACAAGCCGGTAGTTCGTAGAGTGCTAATTTTTGGCCCTGGTAATTTAACAAAAAAAGTAATACAACTTTTTTAATTTAGAAATTCGAGACAACAATTCACTTTGCAGTAAAAAAAAAAATAAGCCGAGTGTTAAACGTTGTAAAGTTCACTCGCAGGCGTGCGTCAATTCGAATTTATCAAAGAAAAACATACCCTTAAACGGCAATTGTCAAAGAATTGAGTAAAGAACAGACATTATAACTTTTATTTCAAAATCAAATGTAAGATAATTTTAATATAAAAGAAAAGCAGATCGACATTTTATCGCGACATCACGCGATTGACCGATTCGATGCATTTCAAAGCTCTGTTTTACGAACGCCAATTATGATGTATATTTTCTATTTTTATCCATTCCTGTACTTTTTTTTAACGTTTCGTGCTTTTAGTAAAGTTTGAATATTAATCAACTTTATTTCATCAAAATTAATATGTGCAATTTGCAACAAAAATTTGCAAAGAATTAAATTGCTGGTAAAATAAGCTTTGATTAGTATAAAAAGTTAAATTTGCAGCGTTTGAGAAATTTTCTTTGTGTTGATTAATTTGATTATATTGATTGATTTTTCAATTTATCTCTCATTTATTCAATGATCGTGATACATTTTATGTATTCAAATTAAAATCATTGTAGTTTCAAGTTGGAAACTGTCGAACAAAATTGAGTCGATTAGTGGAAAAACGACTTAAATCATGTTGTTTTTTTTTTTTAAATTGTCGTTCAAAATCTAAAAATGCTTATATCTTAAACAAATTTTGTTTTAAAATTGTATATCATGTTGTAAATTCATGTCTTGGCTATCGTTTACAAGATGCATACTAAGTTATTTGAAAATACTGATAAAAAATGTAAATTATAAAAATTGTTGTCTGTCAAGATTTAAGTTAATTTTCCATCAAACGTGTTTTTCGAATTTAAGAAGATTACTTTTGAAGAAGAAGACACTGAAAATGTACGAAATGGATGTATTTATAAAGTTATAAACGATTAATATATTTTCTATATTTCTTATGGTTGATTAATATTAGTGCTAATTTATTTTGTCCATTTTTTCATAATTTTTTGGAACCACTCTTGATTTATGGATTTTTAAAATTTCATTGGGGACATTATGTCCTTTTCTTTCGCTGATGTTATACCCGGTTTAGCGGGAGATCTCAGGTCGAATTCTTTTTTGATGTTTAACCGCGTAAAATTGTCAATAAAATTAAATAACTCTTAAATCGACTTAAATCGTTTTTTCATCAAACGATAGAAAACGAATTCTGCAGTTACCATACAATATTAGAAAATTTGAATTTATGTATAGAATAAAGTAAATGGTTTTATATTCTTAAAGTTTATATATATTAGATCTTTTTCGAAAAACCATTTGATGGAAAAACAACTTAAGTCAACTTACGTCGTTTTTCCACTAACACTGACTCATTTGAATTTGGTAAATTCAAATAAAAATATGACACGAAGATGCAAAATTGTTCTAACGATTTTTGTGTAACAACTAAATGACTGTATGATGAGACTAATAATTGATAACAATTGATTCCACTTCCCGCAGGACTTTTTTGCCATCGATCGAAAAACTGGTCAGGTTTCAGTGGTGAAACAATTAGACCGCGATATTGCAGCGACTGTCAGTATAACTGTTGTCGTAACCGACACAACAGCTCAGACCCTGCAACAAGGCAAAGGTGAGCTTACTGTCACTCATTTCTTTTTCATTTCATTTTATTTTCATTTTAGTAATTTTAATTTTCATAGCATAAAATTAATAACAAAAAATTAATTGTTTGTATAAAATGAGAAACCAACAAATGTTTGTACTTGTAAAAAAGATTTCTCATCACATACGTCATTTTATAAAATGAAATTATTATCATCCTTTATTATTTTGTTTTAGGTAACTTAATAGTCACCATCATAGACATCAATCAATTCGCACCGGAATTCGCAAAACCATGGACTAAGGAAAATCCAAAGTACGTCATCGAAATGCAGGAAGAACAACCCATTGGCTCTGTGGTTGGAGCATTTACTGCCACAGATCAAGACAGCAATATTGCTGGATATGCCATTGAGCCACCTAGTCCATACTTCACAATAGACAATGTTACAGGTACTTTGGCCTCAGCTGTTAAAGTCTGCAACTTTTGGAAGAATTGAACATTTCAACATTATAACATTGAGATTACTTACTATTAATGAAATGTTCAATTATGATTAATCAATGTCACTTTTATCAATCAGTCAATTAATAAAAGGAGAAAACATATGAAAAGTGCAGAGAACAAATTTATTTTGTTTTGAAACATAATCAATATTGAAACTTAACAAACATAGCATAACAAAGAAACATTTTTTGTAACATATTCTTATTAATTTGTATTTGCGAAATTTTTATAGGTATCGTTCGTACGAGATCAGTGATAGACTACGAACAAACAAAACAGCTTGAGTTCAGCGTGGTGGTATACGATTCCGGTGTGCCACAACTATCATCTTCGGCAAAAGTAACAGTGAGTGTGATCAATGTTAACGACCAAGATCCAAAGTTTGAGAAAGATGCGTACAACGCTTCCGTATTGGAGAATTCGCCACCCGGGACTCACGTAACGACCGTCAAAGCTTTCGATGTGGACGAAGGGGTGTTCGGCCAAGTGAGATATACCGTGACCGGAAAGCACGCAGCGGACTTTAATATCGGTACAAATTAAGTTCAATATTTGTCCCTACACCAGACGAAAAGTTTCCAAACATGTTTCTTCGTTTCTTTCTTTCTTTCTAACATATAAAACTTTTTCATAAAAAAACTTGATAATGAAATATTTTGTAAATGAAACAAGTTATTTTGTTTCATTTACATATAATCTGTATGAGGCTTAACAATTTTCTTACAGAAAGTTGTTCACTTGAGAATTGAATAGTGATTATTTGTTCTTATTATTTAATATTTTTGGCTCTTATTTTACTTTCTACGTTTTTGAAAAAAAAAAAAGAACAATAAAAAATCAATAATTCCAAATCTGTATCCGGTTTATTAAATCAGGTTTTGGTAACTTTCTCTTGTCACTGAAGGCTAATCTTATCAACATTCTGTAGGTCACGATACCGGAGAGATCACTGTTGGAGTGGCTACCGTGTTGGATCGCGAGGTCACACCGGAAATAAACATCACCGTAGTAGCAAGTGACAACGCGTCCTTGGATTCGCGTCGGTTTACATCAGTCCCAGTGACCATCAAACTCATTGATGTGAACGATAACAGACCCATGTTTTCCGACCACTATCGGCGCCTTCATGTCGCAGCTGAAAAGTTCATGCCCGACTCTCCCATCAACAGGGTACCCACCCTTTATCTCAAACTTGAAAGAAAACAAAAAAAAAAGTAGAAACCCGGAAATATTTGTTCTTGAAAACTTAAAATAACAATTTTTCTTGCAAAAACTTTGCTCAGAGAATAAAACGTTGCATTTAACAAAAAGTTCATTAATGCCGAGTGGACGTTGTAATGAAACATTTTGAAATTAGTTTCTTGAGATGCCTCGCGAAACGTTATAAGAAGAAACATTCATTACATTGTTAATGTAAAGATGTACAAATGAGATTTTGAGAACGGTTTAAACGCTGATTAACGGGTTTTCTTCTTTTTTTGTTCCAACAATTACAAAGTTCAATGTTTCTATTTTCTAATGAACAAACTTGGAGAATAAAATCTGAAAGTTGAAATTTGTTATTACAGTTGCACGCGGAGGATCCCGATGAGGGTGAAAATGGTGAGATGCGCTGGTCAATTGTCAAACGCACTGACAACGGACTTTTCACCATCAATCCAAAGAGCGCGATATTGTACCCGGCAAAATCGCTCATTAGTCAAGAGGGCTCCTATCATCTCGAGGTGGAAGTTCGCGACGGTGCCGGTAAGGGGCCTAATTTTGACATCATGAACGTCGACATTATTGTCGTCTCAATAAACAGAAACAAGCCAGAATTCGTGATGCCTGAGCTGCCGAACGCGACCGTCGAAGTTCCCGAGGTATGTATACTTTTTGAAACTTGAATAATTTGCGAATCCAATCTACGATTCAACTTTTACAGAACACCGATAACCCGAATTACTTGGTGATGACTGTGAAAGCGGTAGACGAGGATTCTGGCGAGAACGGGCGAGTGAGCTATCATCTGAAAGTCGGCAACAAGAATGTGCAAGAGACGGAGGAATTTTCGATCGATCAGGAGAGCGGCGAACTGCGATCCAAAATTATTCTCGACCGGGAAGTTAAGAGCAAATACGAAGTATGTCTTTGTATCCTGATGTATTGGACATTCTCGTTGATAATTACACAACATTTCTTCTCTCTAAGAAGAAATCTCTTTTGCTGAGAGAACGGTTTACCCAAAAGAAATACAAAATCAAATTTCTTTATTTCATATTCTGACACTTACAAATATGCTACATTTATGCAAGATGTTACTAAAAAAACATTGCTTATTATAAAATATTTTCATCTTTATTAAATTGGATTTTCTTTTTTTATTAAATTGTCGGCTATTTGTGAACGAAGATTCGTTGAAATTGGTTGACAAACTGAATTTAGCCATCTTGATAGCTCTTAAATTAAATTATAAACGTCAAAGTGGACTTATGTTATTGTAATTTCTTTTATTGGATGTAATTATAAACTTTGAAAGTCTTAAAGTACCCTTCCTTGCATCTCGAATGGTTCTTTTTCTTATACGATTTTGCCGAACTACAGTACGATTAAATTTGAACCAGAGTAACTGAATCCACTTGTCTATCAATGTATCTACTAGTCTTCCTGATGTTATTGATACCTCAGTAAATGATATCTGTCCTCGTTTAGCTTGTACTGGTAGCGACGGATCATGGTAATCCCCGGGCTTTCGAGACCTTGCGTCTTCTGAACGTTCTGCTTGTCGATACCGATGATAACATACCGCAGTTCCATGACGAGTACAATTTCAATGTCCCGGAGAATCATCCCAAGGATTTCTTCGTGGGCATGGTTACAGCCGAGGATAAGGACGAGGGCCGACATGCCAGGGTTTATTATTACATCGAAGCAGGTATTAAAATCCGCCTATATCCGTTCGTAGATCTCACAATCGAACATTGATAAAAATTTTTCTAAATGGATTGTGAAAGATAAATAATGAGAGAGCAAATGGATAGCGATTAAAATGTATAAACCTTTGTTTAGGAAACTTGGACAATTCTTTCTATATTGACAAAACTGACGGGAGCATCTACACGAACAAATCTTTTGATCGGGAACAGCAAGACACATACGTGCTGACCGTCCTCGCGTCCAACAATCCGGACCTGTACATCAACTCGCAAAACACGAAGCACGTGAAAAGTTCCGACAACAGTCACGTAAACGTGAGCATCAACATTCAGGACGAGAATGACAACGCTCCGGTATTCGAGCGGAGCAATTATTACGCAGGTGTTAATTCGATGGCGAACATCAACGAGTTCGTGGCTAAAATTACAGCCTCGGACGCCGACCTGGGCAACAATGGCACGCTGCAGTATTACGTCTCGAGCGCGAACTTGTACAAGTACGGGTCAGAAAAAGCGAGTGGCTCAATTGTGCCGAGTCCGTTCAATGTGACGCAGGACGGCAAGCTTGTAACAAGCGGTTATATGGCCGAGTACAACCAGGATAGGTTTATTGTGGATATTATTGCCAAAGAGATTGCGTCTCCCGAGAGATACGCAATCGCCAAAGTTCACGTAAGTCCGTCCATTATCGTTACTCACTGCTTAAGTGCACAGATTTGAACTTCATTTGAACGTCTCTAGCCCAACTTTCGCCAAGACACTTTGACTCTAATTTGAATGCAAATTGTAATTAACAACATTGTAGACATTCGGAATAACGAAATTAGACGTTCGATTCATAATGTATAATTTTGCAAACATTTGTAAAGTAAAGTAGAATTTATATTTATGATTCGAAGTAAGTAAGTAAAGTTGAAATTTCTTGAATCAGGTCTGGGTGTTTGAACCTTCTCAGCTAATACGAGTGATATTATCGAGACCTCCGGAAGAAGTCAATCGAGAGCGAGACGAGATTGTCTCGGAACTGTCAAATGCCACACAAAGTAGAGTGGTTGTCGATGAAATCAGATACCACTTGGATTCCTTGGGGCACATTCGGCGAGAATGGTAAAATAAAAAAACTGCCTTCTTCATCCTCGTACAACCAGTTGACTTAATCCAATCACGAACATTTTTCGAAACTAGATTTTATTTCTCCTTTTACAGGTGTGACATGTATCTACATGTCGTTGATCCAAAGACTCAAACTATTTCTCCAATACCTCAGGTATTAAAAATCATCGATGCCAAATATGACTTCCTGAAGGATTACTATGCTGGTTTTGCTATCGAAAATGTAGTGGTGCGTACAAATTTTCAGACCCAAGCCTCATTTTTACCTTTTGTTTCAACTTATTTTTCATAATGCAATTTCATAACGTGATTTTCATTACAATTACAGCCAGCATACGCAGGAGTGCAAGACGAACCTTTCGATCCTGCCTTAGCAGCTTTAATAGCTTTATTAGTAGTGCTGGTGGTCGGAGCAGTGACTGTCACCGTCGTTTGCTGCTGTTTACGACACTGGTAAGAAAATAAATCTACCCGCAAGTTCTGAGTGGAAACTTCAAACACTCCAACTGTCCGTATAATAAACATGAAAATGAACATAATAAAAATTTTTTCAGGATTATTACCGTGCCAAATGATATTCGTAAGAAGGATGGTTTAATAAAAAAACAAATCATCGACGAGCTAAACACAACGGAGAATCCCCTGTGGATCGAACAGTAAGTCGAGGAGGAAGTTGTAAATGAGAAGTTAACGATGGTCTGATTAATACAACCAGTTTGTATTCAATGTCGAATGACTGTTTTGCAGGAAATTAAAACTTTACGAGGAACAGGAATTGACGATGCAGGTGTTTAGCGAGCCAGAGAGTGGATTTAATAATGAGAGGCGAAGTAGCAACGTTAGCATGGGGATGGGTGATATGTCCCAAGATAATACTTATGCAACAATTCAGCATCCACTTCCAGCCAACAGGCATCGTCCTGCAACGCCCGATTATACCACCCTCCCGAGCAATTTGAACGTAAGACACATTTGCACGTACAACAAAAACGCGATTCAATATAAGAGAAGGTGTAACCCATAAGAAGACATAAAATTACAATTTTCTTTACTTTTTTTAGTTGTAACATTAAGAAATAGATACCAGTGACCCTCAATTAACCATGTGTCAGATGGACCTAGACCGTTGTGCATTTGAGAAGAAAAGTTTAGAGTGTTTAGTAATAGTTTATTATGTACTAATGTTATAGTTATTTTATCCATTTCTTCTATGTACAGTCCAAGGTTGGGTAAGTTAATACAAAATATTAACTAAGTTAAGTTAACAGTCAACTTGGGCAAATTTGACTTAAGTTAAAAGTTAATCAATTATAAAAAAAAGTAACTTTCTTCTATAGTTAAAAGTTTGTATAACGATTTTTTTAATTCAAAGTGACTAAAAGATAAATATTTTTGGTAGTTAAAATTTCGAAATTTTTTTATCGATTATGACAGCAATTGAAAATTCGGTTTGTATGTTATATTATTTTGTATTTATATATTTCATGTATTTTGTAATCAACTTTTTCTTCGAGTTCAACATTTTAAAAATTAACTCAAACAATTACATCTGGCCTTTTACGATAACTCTTTACTGATGAATGAAAAGGGTTAAAATAATGGAGTAAATTTATCAAAGAGGGTATTTTAGATGATGTTATTTCCATTTAGTGTAAGATAAACAAGTTTCCAGAAAATATGCAATTTAAATAAAAATGACAGATTTCAGTCATTTGGGTTGCACCTTCCCTTAATTGAAATAGATCAGAAGATAATTCACTATTTAATGTCTGCGGCAGGGAACTTGAAAGATCTATATTTCCTCGCCTTATCAAACGCTCTACGCGCTTAATTAGACAGATTTTCATTTTGATAAGAAATAATTGGAATTGAGGTTTAATTTAAAACTGGGATAAACTGAATTTTCAGTTGTCTCTGTGAAAATTACGTTAATCCCCCGGGTATGTGCATTTTGTTTCCAGTTATACGAATCAGCAATGGGATTCCAAGGTTCGACATTTCAGCCATCAGCAAACATGCCACAGCTGACGCTCGACCGCGATGGTCAACCGCAATTCGTGTCAGGACTAGTATAAACGCAATTTTTTACAACTCGTCACTTAATAACGCGTAATTGTCAAACCGAACACCGTACTTGTTCGTCCTTATTTGTGCACCCTCGTTAGGCAAACAACACTAATTTAAAAAAAGATCCTCATGACTGCGCCTATTTGACAATAAACTCGGTATAGCCTGTCTTTTTGTTCTGAAATTTAATCTTTTTCATTATCCCGTACAAATATAGTAATCGCTTGGAGCAATGAGTGTTCAATCTTTTTTTTTTCCTCCCGACAGTTAATTTCTCAGTGTTTCTGTAAATCTGTAAAAAAGATGATTTTAAAAACCCGATGACACCGTCAACATCCAATTTTAAATTTGTATTTAGCTGATTTGATTCTTATTTCAAGCGATGACTATATGATTATTTAATCAAACGAATGACTAATATAAAAGTCAGATACGAAATTGTAAACAACGAACGCGACGAAAAATCAATGCATGTAATACCGTAAAACTGATAATGCTTATTCGAGATCGTACGGATAATCAATTGTAAAGTTTCTCGTCAGATCGGTCAGATAATCAGGAACGATTGTATGTGCGATCGGTATTTTGATGGTACGAAAAGGGACGAAAAGTGACGGTAAACGGCAAATTGGTATTATAATTATACGAAAACTAAACAAAAAACATTTTCCCGGTAGATTATGTATGCATGTATATATGTGTACGATGCCAACCTGAAGTTCAAGCCGAACGCTGTCATCTCGGGGATGACGAAATACAATTAATGAATTATTGATTCAAATTATTGATTAAACGATGTAAAGAGACGAATCGCGGGACATGATTGGCTTACAGAAGCTTGGCACTACAGATATATGTATATAATTGAATGTGTAGATTCCGTCCAGCCCAGTTCTTCTTTAGATTCGCGTAATACAATTGAATGTTTAGGATTAATTTAATCTCGCGTGACAAATTCGATTCACTGGTGATCGATTCACACTCGACCTGTTTAATTAGTACGTAATCAACATTTGTAAATAATTTGTAAAGTTTGTTGTTCGGTGATTTTTATTGACCACTTTGACGCTCTAATCAAAGACTATTCAACTTTCGGACTTGGTACCAAAAACTAACTTTCTCGAGTTTTCGAAAAAAAATAGTTTTTGTTCTCGAATTTTTTCTACCTAACTGACTTGCAATGACTAATATTACAAGTTTTCTTACTCGAAAATCTTCTAACAAAATCAAATTTCAGAGCTTCAAAAATCTTTATTTCGTATATCTTTAAAAATTCAATAACGTAATTTATTAATTTAGTTTAATTAATTTAGTGAAACAGTGTAAAGATGTATAAAAGATTAATTTATATTGAATGACGAGGTACTTTCTATGTAAAAATATCTAAAAGACATTTTATTTTTAAGTTGGGTTTGAAGGAAAAGTATCGAACTGAAATAGTTTGAAGTTGAATAATCTTCAACCTTAAAATAAGAACAAAAAGTCTTCGATTAGGGCGTCGACTTTTTTGAGATGTTTCGAGATTGTTTCGAGCCCTAGTGTAAGGTTTGCGTTTAAGGCTTAAGCTATGAGACTGCCAAACGACACGTGGTCGATCACACAAGACTGCACTCTGCACTTCAATTGACGGTTGAATCAATTAGAGGTTTTTACATACCTATTGAAATGATGAATTTTAATATTATATCAAATATATTATATATCAATGTTACGAACTATTGTCAAATGTTTTAACAATATCCTTGTTAAATTTTAATCAAATTTTAACTGTTTCGAAATTTGGTTCTTCGCAACGACAATAAGACATTTCTTAGATTCAGTTAAGGTTTAGAATTTAATGGCAAAAGAAGAAGGGTTAATTGTGAATCGAATTAGTCACGTCAAGATGTCAAGATGTGGGACTAATTGTTATATCGCAATGGGTTCGATACTTTCGACGAGCATGTTTTGTACATTTGCAACAATTTTTGTAGGTCATCAACTGTCATAGATTTTTTGATATAGAAGTTTTAAAATTGCGCATACCTCCATCCTTCCCCCTTTTTGCGTCTGACAAATCTGTGATCGCGTTTGATTTGATTCGGGCGAGAACGGGCGGATGTAGTAACCATAGACAAGCGGCGAACATTGTTCGCAACGAATCCACATTATCTTCTTCCCATCGCGCTCAAAACCGTCCCTCCTACATTGGCATTGATAACTCTCAACCATCATGCTTCAACTCCGAAACCAGCATCAGTAGTGCAAATCGTTTTTTATCACGCACAATCGATTTTGCAGTTGAAACAATGTTGGCAATCAAACAATCGTGCTCTCTTTTATATTTGATGCGAACGATGTTAACTGTGTATCTCATACTAAAAACACGAAAAAAAATCATTCATTAGCAACGTATAATAAATATGATGTCAGTATATACTATTAGATAATTACAAGTATCTCACTCAGTAGCGATGGATCTGATTTTTTTTTGTTCAATTCCTTATGTTTAAAAACTGACTGTAATATTGTACTATATTTTATGTAAGCTATTAATACAAAATATTCGTACTATGAGAGCGGTTTTTTATCATCCGATTTTGGTTTTTCACGATGAAAGGAATACATGATTTGTCGATCGATTAATTTCTGTTTGCATGGACTTTTGTACTGTAAAAATGAAACGAGTATGATTTGATGTATGATTTGCATGAATAATACAGTATATTGATTTGTAAATGAAGTGATATATTTTTTAAATTGAACAAATTCGGGGATTGAATTTGCAATTGTATGTTATTTGACTTTTTGTTGTACAAAAAATGTTCTTACTTTAATTTGTATCTTTTATAATACGAATCAAAATAAATTTATTGAAATCCAAAAGAATTTTTCTTCTTTTTCATAATACTTTAATTTCTTTACTTTTTACAATTTAAAATAAGATGACAATTCAAGATCAACTTTTTTTATAATCAGCTGTTTTGGTTTCACTTTCTTTCGCTTTTGTTGACTCATTATTTTTATTGTCTTTGATTTCCTTGACAAGATCATGTTTCTTGTTTGGCATTTTTCCATAATTATATTCTTGAATGACAGCCTCGCTATTGTCGGGCCACAATTTATACCCCTGTTTTGTTGGGTATTTCTTTGTTGAGTTACAAGTTAAACATCGCCAAACAACACATCTCATTGGTTTTGATTTCAGCCGTACAGTTGCTGTTTGGCCTGGAATCAGTGGACTCTGACAAACTTTGCAGATTGATCTTTTAATTTCAGTTCCTCTGAAATGAAAAATATAATTTTTCTAAATGTTTTTTTTTAATTCTTTTAAATTAAAAATAAAAAATTACAAGTCCATTGTTTAGAAATGTCGAATACGTACAATCTGAGGACTGCTTTTTTCGAACATTTTGTCAACATGTCACCGTAAAACGAGGACAAAATCACATCTTTCTTCACAATGGATTGACTAGCCTAAAATCAAGATGAAAATATTAATAATTTTGTAATATTTTTAAAGATACCTTTGTAAAAATTGTATTTATACCTGGTACAGATAATTCATTCGTTCAAAAACGTCTTTTCCTTGACATAATACTTTGTTATCGTTTTCTGAAACCAAACCGACACCCTTCAACAAATATGACACAATTTTTTAACTGCCTTATTTGTTTTTTAATAATATTTAAGATGGATATTTTAAATGTTACATAAAAACGTTGAGCTTAGTTAAAACTTACAACAGACAATACAGTTGCAAAACATTGAAAAAAGTCATACTTCTCATCATAAATCATACATTTACTTTACATAAATACAAAAATGTTTGCCAAATTCAATGAATATTTTGTTAAAAAATATAAACAAAATTAAAAAAATAGTGGGTAAATGAACCAATGAATGACCGCCCATTTAATATGCATTGTCTATCTTTGTCAGTCCAATGCAATGGTCATTCACTAGTGCCCGGTCAAATATTGGTGCAGTCACTCTATCAGAAATAAAGAAATCAAAAATACCCATAAAGTTTTTTATTTTGGGACGTCTTTTCTTGTAAATCACTTATAATACCTCACGTTTGAGGTTATGTTTACAATTAATTAAAACCATCAACCGTCAACAAAATTGTTTTCTTTTGAAGAACCTAAACTTTGATTGACTGATGATAGTTTCATTAATGGCTATAAAGAACTGAACCACGAATGTATTCTTAGTATGTCAGGACTGGAGAACCTAACATTTCCCAAAACAAACAACACGATTCAATGACCCATCAAGTCCTGTTTTCATGAAAACGTGACACATGTTTACGTCAAAAAAAACATGGAAGCTTGCCCAAATTGCTAAAGTGTACTTTGATCCAGAAATTCCACTTCGTTCGCTATTAATTGAAAGTACAACAAGGTTTTACACGTACATTGCCTGAAAATTGAAGTTTTGTGTGCAAACATAAAGAAACAAAATATTCGTTAACTTTTTTTTATCCACAAACATGATCAACACAGGGTGAGTGCTCATTGAAATGTTCCAAAAATTGAAACTTGTTCTTTCTTCTTTCCCAATTTTTTTTCTCTCAATACTTTACAATGTTTGTCTTTGACTAATATTTATATCAGTAATTTACCATTAACCATCACATCATGTTACTAAGTTAAGCTTTGGTTAATTAAACTTATGAAACACATTTTTCACAGAGGATAAGGCTAACAATCGTACCGCAAAGTGCATGTGAGTGCATGAAAGTTCGTATGAGTGGATGCCAAAAACACATGAAAAAGTACATGAAAGAGTGCATGCCTTTTTAATAAAATAATCCCTTTTAAAACAATCTTGTAAAAACTTTTAAATCCATACAAAAACGTGGACAAAAACCGCATAGAAACTGATAAAGTGGAATTTAAAATGGAAAAGCACATATTGAAACTAATAATCAATATACTTTTGCATATAAATGCTATCAAAAACTAATAAAAATACATACAATTTTTGGACAAAAACCGCATACACACTTATAGATGCAAACAGAAGTGTAATTAATGGACTTTTTCAACAGGGAAGTTTTCTGATAACAAAACAATATAAAATTCGGTTTCAAAAAATAACAAAAATATTACAAGACTCGGTTCGCGTGCAAATGATTTTGTGTGAAATTTAGTTAATGTTTTCAAAAATGTCCAAGATATCATGTAACTCAATTTGTGTAAGCCTAATTTTGTGTAAAAGATGCGCACGGTTATTCTTTTAAAAAATATCAAAACTATTAGGAAACTTAATTCTCGAGGAACTCGTTTTGAGTAATATTTGATTATTGTTTATTAAGTCTTGTGCACTCTTACATGCTCTTTATTATGCACTTTCATACACTCTCATGTATTTTCATACAATGCAGTACAATACAATAGAGATAACGTGAGGGCTTAATCAAGCCCTAGAACACATGGATATTCATCCATACACTTACGCGCATGGTTTTGCATGTACGTTTCGCGTTCACTTTATGCGTTATAGCCTCTCTATCAGAGTAGCTAATTTGTCAAACCAATATGGTTTAATTCTCCCATTAGAGGCCCATTCTGTCTGCAGCTCAATGCCTCTGAAATGTGCAAGCCTTGGACATTCGTATAGTATGTGTCTTCTCTCCCCTGTTGGAACCATCTACACATGTTAATTGTTTTCTGATATACTTAATTTTTTCAGGTAGTATTTAGTGGGGCAATGCCCTGTCACTAGCCCTGTTATTTTCTAAGAAGTTCTGATTGCATCTGGGTACTTCCGAATGAATGCCATAGCCTGACGAACTTTTTTCCCCAAAACTTTATAGATTGTCCATGCAGCCGGTTTTGAATATATGTAATGCTTTCATAGAATTTCCGCTAATCACCTCCCTGATTTTGCAGTGTTTTCCTCTATTTGTCTAAAAACTCATATATTTGGTTATCAGGGTTTCAAATCTAGCCGAGGCCTTGATTTCGGATTTGAGAGGTGCATTCTCATACACTCTAATGCACTTTTCCATGCACTTATCCATGTACTCTCATGCACTCTCGTATATATGTTGCAATTTGAATAACCACCCTTTCTTCACAAAAAGCATAAACAAGTTTTTATTAAAACGATTAACAATACAACACTTTAACAACAAATAGTTTAAAATCATCATTTAACAACAAAGATTACAAGAACTTAAAACAGAATTTTGAAAACAAAACAAAATCTCTTCCGGATAAAATTTAAACTTGATTGATTTATTTCGATGGGAGAGAGTAATCAACAGCGAAACACTTGTTACTCTAACGCTTAAAAATAAATATTATAATTGTAATGATGAATGTTTTTATTTTAAACATAAAGTTGTATTTTTGTGTGTACTCAAAATACATTTTAAATTTGATCAATCTTATGATCAGAGTTTTCCTTTACATTTCTTTATTCAACTTTCTAGACTAGACTTCCAACTTATAGCTTATTCCTCTAATTAACTTCTGTTGACATGTCTCACTGTTAGATTACCTTCGCGTCTCACTGTTGGAACTTTACATGGTTTCATAAAAACTCGATATAATAAAATTAATATATAAATTAATTTTATAAATAAATAAATAAATGAATAATAAAAGGGGTTAACAAATAAAAATCATTCGTCAAAAGGTACCATCATTTTACTTTTGATATTGAAAACTGACACTGCCAAAATTATAAATAACATTTAATTAATTTTTGCATACTTTTTTATACAATAGTTTTCAAATTAATTGCAGTGTCTCACTGTTGGCCACTCTGCCTTTCCATTTATTATTATGATTTTGATACTTATTTATAATGATTATTTTGATAGAAAACTCGCAGGGCAAACCCTTTTTATAACCGGCGCATCTAGAGGTATTGGAAAAACAATTGCCCTGAAAGCTGCAAAAGACGGTGCCAATATAGTCGTTGCTGCAAAAACAGCCGAACCTCATCCCAAGTTACCCGGCACAATTTACACGGCAGCCAAAGAAAGTAAAAACACTTCTTTTTGATTTGTAATCAATCAAACATCAAAATCATCACTTTCCTTTTTTATATCAACAATTGAACATTTCTTCTAGTCGAGGAAGCTGGTGGTAAAGCTCTGCCCTGCGTGGTGGACGTTCGCGACGAAACGCAAGTAGCAAATGCTGTCGATAGTGCTGTCAAAACGTTCGGCGGGATTGACATAGTCATCAACAATGCCAGTGCAATTTCCCTCACAGGAACGTTGTCAACTGAAATGAAAAGATATGACCTCATGAATAACATTAATGCTAGAGGAACATTTTTAATGTGAGATTTTTTAAAATGTTTTTTTTTTTTTCATTTTTGCATGCTTCGATATTTTCTATTTAATATTAATTTTTCAAAATTTGAAGACATTTCGCCATTTTTAATTTCAGATGTACAATTTGAAATTTGTTAAAAGTCGTGGTTTAATTATCTTTATATTTGATATATATTAGGCATGGCATGGTATGTTATGCCACTTTGCAAATTACGTATCTCCATTTTTAAATGCTAAATCGTTTTTACATTCTGCAAAACTTGAAGAGAATTAGATTAATTTGAGATTTATTTAAAATAAAGACTATAGAAATTCGAATGTTCAAATTTTTATGTCATTTGGACACATTTGACTTATCGCTGGAACCATCAAAGTTTTTCGAAATAACTGATGGTGATTATTTTTTCAGCTCAAAATTGTGCATCCCTCATTTGATGAAAAGTAAAAACCCCCACATTGTGAACATTAGCCCACCCTTAAACATGAACCCGTTTTGGTTCAAAAATCACGTAGCCTATACCATGGCAAAATATGGTATGTCCATGTGTGTCTTAGGGATGGCTGAGGAATTCAAGGATGATGGTATTGCAGTCAACGCTGTTTGGCCGAGGACGGGTAATTATCATTAAATAATTTATCAATAAATAAATAAATAAATAATAATAAATAATAAATATCAAAATAAATAATAATAATAAAATAGGCAATATAACGTCAATTACGAAGACTATAATTCAAACAATTCTCATTTTCAAAATTTGAATGAGTTTTAAACCTAAAGAAGTAAAATTATAGATATATTTCATATTTAGAATTTTAATTTAAATTCCCCAATAAAACAATCGAGGTGATATACAGATAATATCTATGTAGATATATATTATCTATACATTATCTAGATTGTTCTATTGGGGATTGTTCAACAAATTTTTTGTAGCAATTCACACTGCTGCCATTGAGATGTTAAGTGGGCCCGACTCGTCAAGTACAAGCAGAAAACCAGACATTGTAGGAGACGCAGTTTACGCTTTGATATGTAGAAATAGCAAGAGTATAACCGGTAAATTTTTTATCGACGAAGATATACTCAAAGAAGAGGGCATCACTGATTTCACACAGTATGCTTGCGATCCAGGTATGTTTACATTTTTTTCAGTACACGCTGAAACGTTTTTAGATTTTTTTTCGTAAATTAAAAAATTAAAACTTGTGATAAATGAGATTGGAAACTTGCAGCAAATGTGGACAATCTGATGATGGACTTCTTTCTGGACGATGTTCCCGAAGAAAAACTAATCAAATTGGACAATGCTGTTCAGAAGAAAAATGCCGGAGCTCCAGATAGCAAAATTGAGAGAATTTTCCTAGCCATTGAATCTAATCTGAGTAAAGAATTGGTGCAGAAAACTGGAGCCATATTTCAGTTCAATGTGAAGGGTTGAAAAAATTTTAATGAAAATTATTTGCCATTTGATAAAATAGTAGTAACAAATGAAAATTGACATTTGATCATAAAAATCATTAGGAGACGAAGCCGGAACGTGGTTTTTGGATTTGAAAAATGGACAAGGTGCTACAGGGAAGGGAGAACCAAGTCAACCTGCTGATGCGACCCTTACCATGGAATCAAACAACTTCTTTGCCATGTTTTCAGGTATATTATTATGCACTAGTTTGAATAACGAAACGCAACACTTTTCGTAAGAATAACGTGCAAAATGTTGCATTTTTTATTTTGACCAGTACCCTAGTAAAAAGGATCATATATTTTCCATACATAAAACATATACTGACAATATATTATTTCAGAAATCATATATTGACCATATATTGTTCATATATTAACAATATATTAATTGAAATGATTGCTAATAACAATATATTGATTTTGAAAATTGCTAATATATTGCCCGTATATTGTCCATATATGAAAACATATATGGTCAATATATTGTTCACGTATTGTCAATATATTGATAATATATTGTCATACATGGTCAATATATGATTTGCTGAAAATGCAAACAAAAAGTTGCAAACTTTTTCTTTTATTTTTCATTGATCTCAATTTTTCTCTGAAGGAAAACTGAAACCAACAACTGCATTTATGATGGGAAAATTAAAAATTTCTGGCAACCTGGAAAAGGCGATGAAACTAGAAAAGCTGATGGGTCACTTGAAATCGAAACTATAATTTGATTGAGTCGTTGCACAAAAAAACATCTATCGCCTTTGAAACGGCGACTTAATAAACTCATTTTTCAGCGTGTATTGAGTGTAAACAATATTTTATGTCTATATATTAATTCAACTTTTTTATACGTTACAAGAACATGCATTTTATAAAAGATTGTGAATAATAGTCGTATTAAGGACGGGAAAAGTTATTTTTACAAGCTAACAGTAAAAAATAATACAAAAAATATATTCTTATAAAAAATCCTCTAAACAATGTTTTTAATAAATCTTTTGTTAATAATAATCAAATTTGCATTCAATTCCTTCTATTTATGCAAATTAAAAAAAAACGCCAGCTAGTATCGTTCATTTATTGCAGGGTGTATTGTTTTTCACAACAATGATAAAACTTATCATCCAACAGTTTTTGTTTTCAATCGAAAACGCAGAAATCACGCAGACAAACCAATTGAAAACTTTTCATATATTCAAAGTTCATATTTTTATTTTGATTTTCAATACATCAAAATTTTAACAAGTCATTTATAATAATTTAATATAAAGATTGAAATATTAACATATATAATTACTATTTACAGTCTCATTAACAAATTCAATTTATCGCAATCTTATAATATTTTTTGGTTTGCTTTTATGACTTAATAAAATACTGATGGAATATCTTGTAAAGTCAGTATACAAACCTTTATCAATACATTAAAGAACACGCTTTTTCATAAACACCAAAGTAAATGAACCCTCCAACTGTAATCCATAGAATACGAGGAGTGATTCCAGAGAACCACCTGCAAAATTTAATAATCAGTTTTATTGAACCAACAAGTTTTCTCTATTGATAATTTAGTACGTAATTTGATAATTGACTTAAATTCAAACTGAAAACACCAATTACCCTCCGACTCCTTTTTCCCTGTACACTTTTTTCAGAACGTTAAAAATTTGATTGTCCTCGTAGCTTGTTGTTGATCTTGATAACATTATTCGAGTTTTCGCAACATCCAATGGAGTCGTGATTGCAGCCGATATTCCACCTAGAGAATCGTTACAAACTCAACATTTTCCTCTTTCCAAACATTTAATTTAAAGAAATTAAAACATATGTTGAATTCTATTTCAACTTTTTAATAATTTTAATGATTTCTTTTTTATTTTTTTATGTTTACGTTTAATCGTTTATTTTCACCTGCTAGAGCGCCACAGATGGCTCCCTCGAAAGGCCTCACTTCTCTGTGTGTATAATCTTTTAAACACAACTTGAAGTACTCCCACATGGAAAATTGTATTAAACTAAATGGCATATCTCTGAGTACAGTGCTCCAATATCCCCGGTACAACAAACGCAGATTAAATCTCTTTCGTTCTTCAATAATTGAGGCCTGTCTCCTTTGTTTGCTCACCTCCACAGGAACTCGAATTAAACAGGAGACCTAAAAAATTGAAAAAGTTTCTATAAAAAATACTATTTCTCAAATATGAATTTCAGTGGAAAGAAACAAAACTGTTTTTACCATTTCTGCGGTTGAAGCCGCTCCCATGTGTACAAATGAAATATAATTTTCCGAAACCGCCGGATGAAGAATCAATTTTATGCTCTCATACGTAACAAAAAATAGAGCCGCTGCAAAAAAATCGGTTAAATGAAAAAAAAAAAAAAAAAAAAAAAAAAAAAAAAAGAAAAAAAAAAAAAAAAAAAAAAAAAAAAAAAAAAAAAAAAAAAAAAAAAAAAAAAAAAAAAAAAACAGCATCGTTAAATATTAGCGAAGCTAAGATAAAAATATTATCAAGTCGGTTGTTATTTGCGAAAGTAAATTTTTATTTTTTTTTTATGAAATCTGAAAATAGTCCGTTGACTTCTTACAAGTTGGAGCTGAGCCGAGAACCACGGGGATGATCCCTTTGTAAACTTGTGAAAATCCGCCCGATTTGAGAAATCCATTTGGACTCTGCAGGCGAGTTTTGAGCGTGTCCAATGGATGGAGGCTCACGTCGACGAAAATCCCAGCCAACCCGCCAGACTGAAAAAAATTCCAATTATGATAAGTTGAGTGATAGGTCGTAATTATTATCAATTATCTAAAATTTATATCGTTTAGTTGGGCAATGCAAGTTGCATTTTAATATTCATCTGCTCTTGAACTGATGGGTAATTTTGTAAATGTGCGTGAGAAATTCAATTCAAGCTAGATGCTGTTGATGGAGGTCAGTAAAGTTGAACCAGTCGAAATTTCAAGGTTTGATTTCTATATGTCGATTGAATTTACATACAATTTTTAAGCCGAGTCTAGTTGGAGATAATTTATATGCAAACACTGAAACAATTTTAAATATAAAAATCAATTTTTGTAATGTTTCTTGAAAATAAATCTGTATAATTTCACATTTCGAATGTTGAACATTTACTTTATTTTTTATAGTGTTCATTTTTACTTTGATCATTTTCAATTGTTGTTGAAAATTAACAACAATTGGATTCCCATTGAAATGGGAATTCAATTCAAGAATTTCTATTTTTCCATCTTCCTTTTTTTATCATCTAAAATGACTTTTTGAAATGGCACTTTCTTCAACCCTATGCTAGAATTTTCAAATTAAATTTAAAATGATTAACTTTAATGATTTTTTATTATACTTACAATTAATGACTTGACAAGAACATTAGGATAATAAACAGGTGTGATTTCTGCAGAGGCTGCCATGTGTGACCTTTCCTAAGGTTGTTGTGTAAACTCAAAACAAACACAATTACATCAAAATATTTTGATAAATATTTTTCACTGAATGCAACCGATAAAAAACATCGGAATATTTGACAGGTTAGGTGTGGAGCACATGTAAAATCGCAACACCAATGTTTGTCATTTTGTATGTGTGAGTGTGAATCATGCACAAACCAAATAAATGCCGTTTTCTTTTGGACGCCGTCGGTTTCCGTTCAGCCATTGGCCGACAGCCCAACTAAAGAATTTCAAACTTAATTTAACACCATTCAACTTCCACTTCAATTCTAGTTTAAAGCAATGTACAAGAAAAATTGAAAAATACATGGAAATTAGGTAACAAATATTGCAATAAAAATAAACTGTGATAACGGTTAAATCATTGGATATTTCGCTCGTGAGTGCAGTTTTATTGAAACCCATTTAAATTGAATAAAAAAAAGTCGTCCAATCGTGGACCGTTTAATTAAATCTCATCTTCCGATTGGTTTGAATTTAATCTGGAATCAACGTAAACACGTCGCACGTAAACAAAAAACAAAATAATTTCTGTGGATAAGAAATTTGAAACTGTTTGAAATTGAATAAATAGAAATAGAAATAATAAATAATCACTTCTTGATAGAAAAAATGCGTCTTAGTCTTCATTTTAATTTTTACTTGAAGGTCATTCATGTTTCTCAACGATCGTAACAAAATAAAATAATTTTACGGAAAATAATGTTTAAAATTAAATAAACAACAACCTCGAGAGTAACAGTAATTGAAAAATGTTTGTTTTAATTTTTTATACCCGAAGGTCACTCATTGATTTATTACTTAAAAATCATGTTTTTAATTTATATTTTTGTTTTTATATATGACTGTCTGGGGAGAAGACAAAAATAAATAAAGTTTACGAAGTCATTGAGGTAGTAAGGAATCGATACAAGTCACTCGCCATCATGATGGCGGCTGCATAATGAATTTACATCCTCCCACACGATAAAATATTTTACTACTCCTAAAAGTGTTGCGCAAAAAATTTCAAAAATATATTGCCACGCGTTTGAATCTAAGCCGAATTAAAAAAAGTCGTTACCATTTTTACAACACCGAACTTTAACGTTGTTCGGAGGACAAATTTTTTGGCGGGAATCAGGTGGCGTGGGGTCGGGGAGGGGGACGCGAGCGTACGCCAGAGCGAAGAATAGAGTCGAGAGTGCCGGCGTTACTAGCAGTTGTATATTCGAGAGGTACGCATCGTCAAGCCGCACCAAATCAAGGTTCTACGTCGCGCTCAATTTCTTGCCATAGTGTCGTGATAATTAATCCAAGGTGAGTACACTTACGCCGTACCGAATTTTATTTGATCTTATTTTTTGTGTCATATTTTGTCACTCGAAAACGTGCAACGACGCGCAGTACCGCTGCCGGCCGCCTTTGTCAGGAGGCATTTTTCATTGCCGTCTAACCGAACCGCGAACCTTGCGCGAGTAATTTTTGCGAGATATTTAGCCCGTCTGTCATAGCTCCGCGCGTGATGGCAAAAAATTCAACGATCGGCCTGGCGCCGATAGCCGGCCTGAAAATACTGTTGATGGGCAATGAACGGGTTATGGCGTCATTCCCGCCTCACAAGTATGCGCGCTTCTTTTTCCTCTGTTTTGTGTTTTTCACCTTGCCGAGAGGTCACGAATTTTCTTCAGGCTCTCCGAAAGATGTAATTTTTTTTGGCCGCAGCATCCCAACGGACCGAAGCGTTTTCGACAAGACGCCGCGTTATTTCGGACGACGCTTATTTACGTAGGAAATTTTGAAAATGGCGGGCGCGCAACGTTCGGACGTGACAAAGCCGAGGACCTTGTTTTTGCTTTCACGGTCTGCCCGTGAATGAAGAAAATAAACCACAATCGGATTTTTAGTTGAAATAATTTTGCGCATTTTTCGAGCATTTTTACGCTTTGCGGGCGCCCCGATTTCCAGGTGTTGCAAAATAGACGCCGCTGTGTGTGGCGTCCGTATTTTTTGCAACATTTGCGACGCCCGATTTTTATCCGACATTTTTTCCCACTTTTTTCTGCATTTTTTTCTCAACATTTTTCTGATCCGTTTTTTTGCGCGCGCCCCGCTATTTTGCCGCGCAATTTTTCGACGGTTTGCAGGCCACTCGGGTTAGTTTGTTTAGCCAGAAGAGAAAGGAAAATCGATAATTGCACACGCGAGACGCGTCTTCGCGTCTTGTTTTGCCGGCCACATTGTTTTGACAATTTGCAGTCCCGCCATCATGTTTATCCAATTTATTAAAAAAAAATTATATTATTGATATTTGTTTTTTCAAAAAAAATTCCAATTTTTTTATTCACAATATATTTTAAACATGAATTGGATAATTCAATAATATTAAATTTAACAATAAAAAGTTTGAAAAATATTGAATATAATTTTTAAAAATATTTTGTACAATTATCTTCTTCATTTTTAATATTCTCATAGGTGAATTCAATGACTTCAAAAATAATTGAATCATAAAAATTGTGTAATTTTGTGTAACCTTAACAAAAGTATTTGTCTATTATAAATATTTTGTTTTCGGTATTTTTTATATATTTTCCTGTTAATATTTGTATTTGAATTGTTGATTAATTTGTTGTATTGGATTTTGTTACAGGTAAAATTTAAGAGTGTACCATGTCTGACGACAATTCACCTGCAGTTGAAGAGAAGAAGAAGCGAGGAAGGCCCTCAAAATCTGCGGATAAGCCCGCGAAAGAAGCAAAAAAGAGGGGTCGCTCATCTGGAGAAAGGAACAACACTTCCCGAGCTAAATCTGATAACGAAGACGATGCATCATCTGGACCCCCGAAGAGGGGACGAGGCAGACCCAAGGGGTCCCATAAGAAGAAGGTAAAACGATTTTGTCCATCGATGATACTAATTATTTTGTGGTATAAAATAGTTAAACTAATTGTTTTACATTCTTTATTATTTTGCAGTCTTCAAGTGTAGCAAAAGGGCCACCATCCGGCCGAGGACGCGGACGACCCAAGAAAGAAGAAAAACCAGAAAGTACCGGTGAGGAAGAAGACGAACAGGAGGAGGATGAAGAGGAAGAAGAGAATTAGATGTAATTTCTCTCATCAACCTCTGATCACACATACGGATAAAAAAAAACCTTTTAAGTCATTCTTCGAACTCTTTTTTTTTTAACCATTTTTGTATCTAATGTAGCTTAAAATGTATTGATAGAAGCATTTCTAACTAAGACAAAAAAATAATAAAATCATTTGAAACATGTGAATCGTGATAATTTTACACTTCAATGAAATCATTCTTTCTGGTTATGCAGAATAAAACTTGTCATTCCTCATGAGTGAATAGGAATTGTATAAATGAATGAGTGTCCGAAGGACTGATATGTGACTTTGGGTAGTATTTTGTTGGAATGCGCTCTGGAAACTTGAGTCGAGGAAAGAAAAGTTTGGATGAACACAAAGAAAACGAATGTAAAAAAATTGATTTTTAGCTACGTGATTTTTATATGTGACTTCCCTATTTGTAGTACGCTGTATGTTTACTTTTTTGTATTAATAAATATAATAGAAGATAATAAAACTTGATTACTTGATTCTCATGAGTGGGTCAATTTTTGCGAAAGTCGACTCCAATATTGTAAAATCAAGTAATTATTAGGAATATAGAAATCAATCACAAATAAAATGAAAAGACAAAAATGCATATAAGTATACAGAAAAATAAACAATTTTTTTTCACGAACGCATTATACAGAAACAAAAATATGAAACAGAATTTGTTTATGGATTCTTAATAAATTAATAATACTCTTACTGTGTGTACTTTTGTTTCCATTACAAAAAAAGATAATAACAATAATCGCTAGATTTATGTATTTTTTTATTTTATATTAAAATTTTATATTAAATTAAATTACGGGAATTTAACAGTTCGTTATCATTTGAAACCCTCCTAGTTTGTGGATGTGCAATGAAATACAATTTGATATTAAAAAATTTTTAATTATACAACTGAATGATATACATTTTTGGTACTTGCACTAGATTATTACATATAGGCTGCTTGTAGCAGAATGTTCTTCTATCAGTCATTTATTATACATTTACAAATTTGTTCGTAAAGTATATTGCAAATAAAGTACTCTATTTGATAAGTGAAGCGTATACACTTTTAGGATATTGTAAGCCGTATAAGTACTTTTTCAAGCGCCTAGAATCATGATCCTGAATGATTTTTTATTTCAATAAAAAACACTCATTTTGGCTTAAAGAAAAAAGGTGCTTCCAAAAATGTGAATTTTAATTTTGTGATTCTAAGCGCAGAATTTCAAATATTTTTAATATCACAAATCTTCTTTCAATAGATAAATTTAACAGCACGATCCAAATTTCTCATATCAAGGCGAAAACAAATATATTTTTGTAAAATAATAAAAACGTGATTTCGTTTCAATTGATGTTTCCTCTAGTTTTCATAAGCAAGTTAATATACAAATGTATAACAGTTATTTTGGACGCAAAAGTCTTACAAATTTTACTTATTACGTATTTACAAATAACGATTGATTGAGTTATTCAAAGTACTTCATTATTCATATTCATAAGTTGAAATTTTTAACAGCCAACAATGTTGCTGCTTTTTTTCTTATTAAATTATGCTGAGCAACGATAAATAATTCAATTTAAAAGATAAAATGAATTTGAAATGACCAACATTTTTTGTCAAGGTCCGAAATTATTTTGGGTGCCTATCCACTAGGTATATCAGACAAAACGGTAACATTTTGATTGTTTTAATGTAACTCTAATTGTAAGCTCATTTCATGATTGTTTTTAAATGAAAATTATTATCTTAAATCACTTCAAAAAATCAGACTGTTGAAAAAAGCCGACAGACAAGATAAAATAAATGTGAGTAAATCCAACACCACACGACAACCCAGGTTAAAAAATCGGTAAATTGAAAAATTAATTATCCATTCAGAATTTGGCGTGAGCTTTGGTGCAAATAATAGACAAGCATTATCAGCTCTTATCAATTAAAGTAAAACAGAGTGATTACAAATCTTTGCGTCAATCACAAAATGACTAGACTTTCTTTCGCATTCACCTACCACTTAAACATCTGTATTTCATCAACGTACAACTTAAACATTAGAATTTAACTTCAAAACTACTCTATTACTCTAACAGAAGAAACAAATTTACAAATCAACTCAGACGGTGATGAAAATCAAGTCTAGAATACAACACTTAAGTTTAAAGTGCACATTTTTCAAGTCTTTGAAAATACTAAAATCTACTTAGAGAGTAAATAGCTAGCAGTTATTTAAATTGTCTAATTGGTAATGCTATTTCGTTGAGTGATCATTACTGTATCAAAAGGCATTGCAAAAGGTAAAGCTTGATTGGTTTCGCTGGACAAACTGGTGATAGCAAACGCTTTCTGAAAATCACACTCATCACAAGGAGTTTCAAAAATTCTTTCCCAAGTATACACCAAACTCAACTCAATTTGTTCCTCGTTCAAAACTCAGTACTTGGTAAAAAATATCGGACTGTAAGATTCCAAACGTCTTATACCTATCTTTATAAAAAGCTCTTGAACAAGTCTGTGTTCATCTCAAAACATAGCTTCACAGTCATCGTTTTCCAATATGGATTGTCGACTTTGAATAGCAACCGTGCAATTCACTAGGTTTGCAATAATATACAATACTGATCCGTCGTATTTTTCTTTTTTTTTTTTTGTTCAGCCCCCGAAACTTTTATCATCACATGGCACGAATACGTACTGAAACAAAAGTCAAAACTCTTTTATAATCATCCGGAAATAATTTATAACAATCTTTACTAATGTCTTCTATAAATCTCATAAGACCGCCTCAACAAAAACCGATTCTCATTTTCACATCTGCTCCAATTTTAAACATTCAATAGAACAAAACAATATAGCCCCTGATAGTCAGATATTATGTAAATTTTGTGTAACCTTTGCGTAAGTCCTATATAAATAAAAATAAATAAAAACTGATTATATTATACTTATAAACAAAAACAATTGTTTTTTGTTTATAAGTCGTTTCAATTTGTTCATGATTTTGAACAAACATTAATTTGTAGAATAATAAATGAAACCAATTCATGTAAATAATGCAAAGCAATGAGAAGAATATAGATTTGCATACACTTTGTGTAAATGTTTTAGTATAATTCTTTGTTTGTCAGGTAGAAAATTGCTTGTAATGAACAATTTAGTTTCTTTTTCTTTTGAAACTGAATCTGAGCAATGTTAAGATTACCTACTTGCGGTTTTTTCTCGCACTATTCGAGCGAAAAACAATATACTATTAAACGCAATAGTTCAGGACTTGCTAAAAAGTTGAACATTGTCGGCCCTGTCCATGGATCTATACTGAAAATGATGTTTTTTATAGTTATGTCGTACGGTGAATCCGTTGATTATTTACATTACTAACTCGTCTTTGCCGACTATTGAAACCTTCGTCAAGCAATTCCGTCTCCCAATCGTCCTCGCCCTCTTCGCTTGGATCGAAATTGTACAATGGCATTAGCCTGTGCCTCAGACGTTCCAGTTTACGTTTTCTTGATATTATGAACACCTAAAACCAAAAACATCCCGTTATAAAATATTCTATTCACGTTTTTAACCCTCATTTTTTAAATAACAATTAAAAACCCTCAACTCTACAAGTTTCTTTCGCGATTTATAAAAAAGATACACACTCGGCACAACCATTAGCGGGCACTCTAAAATTTTCAAATAAAATGACTTTTATCATCTGGAGCCATAGTTCGAGTTGTTTTATCAGAAATTTTATAAAATTTGAGTTTCAAACTTCAAATTAAAAAAAAACTAGATTTTCATTTTATTTGTAAAAGGTATATCTTGTTATTTTCTCTAATATTTTTAGGATGCCCGCTAATTGTTGTGCCGAATATATTATTTGATAAATGCATTAAAAATAAAAAAGATATTCTAAAAAGATAATTTGCACATCATAATTTAACGTTTGAATTTCTGACCTTAAGGGTTAACTTTTCTTTTATTTTTAGTAACATTGATTTTTCTCAACTTACCACTGCAGACAATAAGATAACAAAAATCATCACACCCAATGGTACAAAAATATATTCGATCCCTTCAGGAGGCCCAAACTCATCAAAAGGTTCTACCGTGGTTGTAACAATTATTTTCGTTGTCGTCATGGAGGGTTGTGCGCTTTTCAGGCTGCTGATCTGGGTGCTCGTTTCGGTCTCAATGCTGTACACCTCTGTGATCGCATTAGCTGTCAGATTGACAACCTCCGCTATTGCACTTGTCACATTTGCGTTTGTTGAGACTGTCGTTGACAAGGAACTGCCAATTGTCATCGTTGAATTATCTTCCATGACTTATCTGATAAAAAGAAATCACGCCAAGTATATAAGAGAAGTTCCTCTCTTCTCGTCCAAATAACAAATTTAAAATAATTTCATTTATCTAAGAAATTTTTCATTCGAATTATTTTCACTTTGGAATACTTATGTATTTTATTGAAAAAACTACGAGTTGAGAGGTTTATTTATTCGTTTTATTATTTATTTTTGTTCGACATTTTTTAATTTGTACTTCTTACCTGGTTAATTTAATACTGATTTGTAATGTATTGTAAACTTTGCTGACATTTTGATCACAATTGAGCGAGGAAAAACTATTGCTGCGCGCCCGTTCATCGCCGGGGACGTTGCATTGCCGGGCTTGTCTTGTCGAATACGGAATGTAATCAATGTTATTCCACACGAACACGGTATTGCAATGACAATTTTATGACGCAGCTGACATCGTTGAGCTTTCAAGATTAACATACACCGAGCTTTCAAAAAAGTTATCGATTCATAATATTTTATTGTGACTTTTGCTAGATGGCGACGACAGCGCTTTCCATCATCACGTGGCGATTTGACAAAATTGCAGAAGAATATATTGAATTTTCAACCATGAAAACCGCAAATATTAAACAAAAAATATTATATTATTAAAAAAGGAAAGAATAAAACTACAGAAAAGTTTAAAAATATTTTTTTGTTTTTACGAAAATATGTTATATGTATTTTATAAGTATTCATTTTATACAAGGAAAATATTCTTATCTTTTTGTATGATATATGAAAATATAAATAAACTTATCGTGTTTGTTTATTTTATCCCCCCCCCTCGTTTTGATTGTTACAGAGAAAAAAAAGAACACTGATGTTGTTATTTTTTTCAACAAAACATTAAAAATAGGCGGGAAACGATAGAAGAAACCGACGGTTCTAAAAGAAATACACTTTGATTATTAAAAAGGTTTGATTCCGCGCATTAGAGGTCACGTGATCGACCCGCGCACAAGATTCGCAAAATTTGTATTATTAAATACATGCCGTGAGACCGTATATAAAATAATTTATACTGTATCTGTATACAAATTTGTTAATGAAAAAAAGGTTGAGTTTTTGAATTAATTGAAGTACTTTTTGAAAATATGTATTTCTTCTACTCAAGGTCGTAGCAATTAAAATGACAAAGAATTGAAATAAGAATTGGAACGTGAACATTAATTATTCATACTTAACAGATGATAAATAAAATTGATAAAGGAAACAAAAAATTGTATGATTCATTTATAAGAGATCCTTTTTCTATTTTGTTTTGGATATCTTGTGTATGTGCAAATAAGAATAGAAGAAAAGTATTTCAACATTTATTTATATATATTGCAAACAGCCAAGAGGATTATAAAATAAAGCCATCGTTCAGTTCCTGCGACAGTCAGACTGGTGGTAAAATGGAGATTGCTTTCAGTGCTCTTTTTATTGCAACAATTGCATTCGTAAGTTTTTTTTGACATGATATTAAAAAACACTGCATAAACTTGTTAGATTTTTAAAACAAAAAATTATGTTTCAGAAATTAACTTCCGCTGAGCATATTTTTCCGGTTCTAAAGTCGCAGCAATTTCCAGTAGATAATGGAACTCATAGTCTGTCTCGATCTTCTAATCTAACCATAGGAGAAAGATATCAACGTTTAATTAAAAAATATGAAGAAATTGAAAGCAAATATAAGAACCTTCCAGATGAAAGAGAGCAGTTGCATTCCATCAACGCGCATTCTATTCTTCGGCTATCGGCTCATTTAAAAAACAATTTTGAGAAACTGAAAGAACAGGTAAACTCAACAATTTATGGGCGCATTAAGGGTTGTCCCACATTTTAAAATTAATAATTACTACACAATCTGATTTGAATTTTCTTTCATTTTTTATTCAAAATTTCAATACTATTGGTTTACAAGTTGAATAATGTTAACCCTTAAGCTCCTGTTGCATCATATTTGATACTTGACATTTTTCAGACTTTATACGATTTCTATCATTAGGTTCATTATATCATATACTTGTCGGTACTCAATCGATTGGATTTTTTCTAATGATCATTTTATGCGCAATTTTGGATTTACAATTATAGAGTTTATCGGAAAAAAATACAAAAGACATTTAAAAAATTATTTTGCCAGATTTTGCTTTTTTAGTACTAAAAAACGAAAATATTATATTTTTGTTACTCTACGACAAGGTTTTAAGAGTACAGAGGCTTAAGGGTTAAGGAAATAGATGATTTTATAAAAAATGGGTCCAGGTCAAGGGGTCTTATGACAATTATTGTTATAAAAAATCGTTTGTCGAATAAATTTTGTTTGTTAAAAAAAAAAAAAAAAATTTTGTGACCCATTGAGCCTGACTCGTTTTTGTTCAGCCTTTTATATATGTCACCTTAAAATTTTTCGCACTTATAATCCATATACTTTATATAAGACACTTTTTTAAGCTAGGGTTAGGCGTCGTAAAATTGATCAATTTGATTTATTTCGTAAAAAGCAACAATAAACAAGTTTCTATTGGTTCAATATATAAATAAACATCCCAAGTCGTTACTGCGCGCATGTTAGGTAAAATCGAAAATATCTAGAAACAACTGTTTAATTATAAAGACTGATCATTTTTACCCAATTTTGATCATTTTTATCCCGCTTGACCTTAAATAATTTTTTTGTCATTTTACTACTGTTTAATAACTACCTTAAAATAATTATATACTTTTCAAATACTTTGAACTTTTTTTAATTTGAATACGCTCAATCAAAATAAGTTTGACTAATTTCGTCAAAACAATTTCAATAGGTTCTTCAACGTATCTGCAGTAATTCCAATTGTCACGGTTCTGCAGCTTATCAAAAAGAGGTGACAAAAATTTGCTTGTTCGCAGACATCCACGCTCTTTACCAACTTCAGTCGCACAAACAATTCACCGAATGTTGCGATGATGTTTTGATCAATGCTGTTCATAATCGTGAGATTGGCAGTATCAATATGCGAGAGCTCGACTTGAATATAGAGCATTTGAAGGCTGAATATAGGGATGTCAATAATAGATTTGAACTGAAAATGGTAAAATAATTATTGATTTTTTCTTCTTTTTTCAATATTTATCTTATCTTTTAATTTTTTCAATAGGTTCTTGATTATTATGAAACAATTATAAATGAAAATATACGAATTCTCTTGGACGTCTCTGTGAGGATTGAAGAAATTAATGCAGATCTGGAAACGTCTTTGAGCATTTGCAGTCCGAATGGTTTCCCTAGAATGAGCAAAACAATATTTGAAATTTCAAGTGTGAAGCGTTGCATCAAAGATTTTCTTCTTATAGAATCTCAGATTATTGTTCAAACCACCTTTGACGATTATATTCAAAGGTTGCAAAGATTTCCAACTCCACATTCAACCGTACCACTAGCAATATCAACAGGACTACCAGGACCATCTTCGTCTTGAAAAGCAGAAGACGTTTTATGAAAGCATAACATTAAGTTACAGCGACAGTAAAACGCGCTACTTTTATAGTGATGAAAAAGAAACGCGGTTAAAATTTTGCTGAAATATTCTTAAACTATTATTAAACAAATACAAAACTAACCGAATTTCCATTACGAAACTAAGAATTCATACGAATTTATCAAAAGTTACAATTTTCTTAAATATTTTTAAGAAAGAAAAGATTTTTTTTATAATATAAGATTGATTTTTGATGTTTCAAGTCAAGGTCAAGCGGTCATACAATATCAGACGATTTATTTAAACTTATCACTTCAATATTTTCCTGTGAATAAATTATAAAAAAATGGATTTCTACTTCTACTTTTAAAAAATTTACAAAAATTTTCATATTATAAAAACAAAAATAAAAATATGACAAAATCGTGTATTAACTTGTTGATATTTTTGAATAAAGTTGAAAACAAAAATTGAATTTGAAAAACGCAGCTTCCACATCGAGCCGAGGAGATATAACAAATGACTGCGCAACTGCAATCGAAGCAGCCTGAAGTTGAACAAGTAATGGCAGTGACAATGAGCGCACGTGGAGATCTGGCAACGTTGCAGTCGAGCGCCAAAAGAGCTAGCTCAAGTGGTGCGCGCCAGTGCGCGCTTACACGAGAAGGATCAGAGTGGGACAGAAACCGTTGGCAAAAATTGTCGACCGTGCGCTAGACCGTCGGACAGCACTGAGAACAATCCCGGGTGGCGTCCAGGCCGCCCTTTGTCATGTGTTCGCGCGGGTTTTCGCATCGCGTTTCCTAGTTCGCGCGACCCTTTTCCGACCGCAGCGAATGCGTCGGGGCCAGCCGTGAAGCCGACGACAGTCCACACGAGAGCACGCCAAGAGGCCCCCCGTTCTAATTCCGCCGGGCTTTTTTGTTCCGCTCTGGCGATTTTCAGCTTGCGAATTGCGTTGTTGCGCGTGTGAGCGCCCCCGTTGTTCCGCTTGTTTGCGTCCAGACGTACGTCGACCGACATGCCGCTGCTACGCAAGAAGCCTTTCCAGAGACTCCACGTCTCTTCAGACTTCAGGGACAACGACGAGGTCTTCCACTGCGAAGTCACCAATGAAATCTTCAAAGATTTCAAGTAAGCTTCACTCTCGTGCTTTTTTTTCTCGTCATCATCAGACGTCAATTTTTTAACCGCGCACTTGTTTTCCCTCTCTTTTTGTCGCCACATTAAATCTATCATTTTTCGAGCGATCCGGCTCGAAGTTTAGAGAAAAGACATAGGGGCTTTCAACTAAATTGGATACACAAACGTTTGACAATGTTTTGTTTATACAATTTCCGGCAAGATTTTTTTTGTTTTAAAATAACAAGAAGTTGCCCGCAAATTTAAATTGAACTTTTTTCTAAATGAAATAAAAAAAAATTTTTTTTTTATTACAGTAAAGACTTTTTTCAGTGTAATTAAATTTAAAAGTTGTTTACAAATAATGAGTCAATTATCATTTCTTTTTGTTATTGTTACTTGAATAATATATATTTTGATACCTTTTTATTCAATTTTAGTGAATTTTGCGAAAGAATCATTCTGTGCAATTCCCTTATTTGGTCGTGTAGTATAACTGGTAAATCAAATTTGACTTACGAAGACGCCTTAGAATCGGAGGAGAATGCAAAAAAGTCCATCAAGGAATTTCCATTGGAGGTAAACTTCTACAATTTAAATGAGCCTCATAACTTAAATTAATAACATTTATTTATTATTTTATAACATTGTTTGTTTTTTTTTCTTTAACACATTGTAATATAATTGTTTACTTTTTTCTAGCTTCGAATCCCAATTTTGTATTTGGCACATAAAACCAACAGAAAATCGTTTAGGGAAATGATTGAGGACGTCTATCAATACGCCAGAGACAGATTTTTTGTTGGTGAAATGGTTGATGTATGCTTGAAGGAAGATACATGGTGTGAATGTCATATACTTCAAGTGATAGAACCGACGGAGCAGCAAATCAAAGCTTACCAAGCCAGCGAGAATGATGTGTAAGACGCTTTCTTTTTAATAAAATCAAAAGTTATTTAAATTTACCAAATAAATTTATTAAAATATGTGAAAATCTTATTGCTTCTAGTAGATAATGTCGATAAACTTATACTTTTTTTTTTAGAATAAAATTTCTCAGTCAGATTTTTTTTATAATTAAAAAACAATGAAAATAATGTGACATTTTAATTTTTCAGAAGTTCCCATGAAAGACAGTATTACCCACCGGCAAAACTGTTTAAATATGAAGTCGAGCAATTGGACGCTGGAGATTCGGATGTGAGCCAGTTGTTGACAGTTGATGCCGGACAAATACGCCGTAGAAAACACCAGTACAGTCGAGAGCGGAACAAGATCTTCCTCCGAATGCTTTGCGAACAAAACAGCAACGGAGTTTGGGTCGTAAAGGTCTGTTATTGGAAATTCGATCCAAAGTGAAATAGAAATTAAATTTGTAATGATAATGGTTCCGTTGCAGGAAAGTGTTCTTCAGAAGTATGGTATTCTTAAAACTCGTTTCGACACAATTTTTGCCGGCCCTTTACCAGATTTTACAATCCGGCCAAAGAAAGTGGTCAAACAGAAGCAAGAATCAATCGAAAAGTTCTTGACCTCCGATTCATCGAAGCATCGAGCTTTCTCCAAGCCTGATCCTTTGAAGAAACTCAATGATTCTGGCTTGATAAAAAAGAAGCACAGCAAATCAAAGTAATGACAACATTTCTTCTTTTTTTTTTTAAATTTATTGTTTGTTTTATTTTACAGAGAAACTGAATTCTTAAGAATTTACATCGCAAAAAATGTTTAGTAAAAGCATACGATTTAATTGCAAAGTCTACGAAAAATTTGCAAAGAATATCTGTGGCTTACAGGAAAAACGAGGATTCCGTATATACTTACCTCGTTTTTCCTGTCAACCACAGATAAAATGTACCTATATCGTTAAACTTGTATATTAAACAGAATCGAATTTGGCCGAACTCGGTTTCTCAGCGGTTTCTCATCTCACTCTTTGATTATTGACACTCAGAATTTTATTTATTAATGACGATTAAACATTGAACAGAATACACGACAAGAACAAAGAAGAGCAGATGAAAGCAAAAGCTGAGGAACAGAAGAAACAGCAGCGCCTTGAAAAGCAGGAACGCAAGAAGAAGGAGAAGATCAAGCAAGTGGCTCTGCAGGCTTACATCAAGGCTTGGAACAAGCCGCGCGAGGACTTGGAGTGTGAAGATTTGTGCCTTTTGCCTGAACCAGTGCCCGTTAACTGTGACATCCCGAATGAAAAGTTTGGCGACGTCGTTATGATTCTTGAGTTTCTACAATTCTTCCACAAGGAGTTGAAGGTGAAGATGTACTTCCCAAGCGGCGTGAATCTTGATCTCTTGGAGAAAGCTCTGCTGAAGACTGAAACGTCTGGGCCTTGGAGCGATCTTCTGCAACTGTTGCTGTCAAACATTTTTAAGTACCAAGAGGAAGAGGAGGACGAGATTCACGCGGACGAAAACACTATCAGTGATACGGTTATCGATCAGGGCGTGTCTTCTATGGCAGAAGCTGTGAAATTAGCCACGATCGCGTCCACCTGGACTCAAAACCATCAAGGTTGTCACTTGTCGCAAATTTCTTTGGACCACGTAACGCTCAGCGAAATCCTCAGACAACATCTATTGGCTTCTGGCGGGAGAATTGGTATGCAACGTTTGTCCATCTGCAAATATAATTTTATTAGTTAATCTTGAAATAACAGTTTTAAATTTAAAAAAATGTATGCTTTCATACAAGTGTTGTATTTAATTTTGACTTGCTGGTTTATTAGATCGTATGATAGATTGAACTGTCTGATGTAATTATTCTATTTTGTTCTGTATAAATCTATACTGGAATTTGAAACTTTGAATGGTAAGCTTAAGCAACAAAAACCTTTTTTATATCTCTCAAAGTTCCATCTTCTTCACATGACACCACAAAACCATTTCTTCATTTTAACACAAGATTTAATGAAATATTGTTAATAAATTACAATTGAACATGACTTTTAAATGAAATTAATAAATGTTTTTAAAATTGAATTCATTTTTAAAATAAAATTTTAAATTTTAAATCTAAATAAAAAAAGAGACAAATTTAACTAATAAAAATCGTATGGCATATTTCTTTTTGGTAAAAAATTTTTCTTTGCTTAAAGATAATAGAATAATTGAAAATCATTTTTTGAATTAGATAATCATGACATCGTATTTGAATTGTTTTGCACAGTCTCTGAAAGACAATTTTCATGATTGTAGGCGATGCTGCATCAAAATGGCGATATTCTCAACGCGGTGGCTACACGAACCACGATGACCCGGCACTTCTTCTGCGCATGAATGAAGCTCGCATCCTGCGTCTCTTGGGCCACCGAAGCGTGTGCGAATTGGAATTGGATGACAAGCTCAAATTGATCTCGTGTCTGATCAATCAGTTGTTGACCTTCGCGTCCATCCGTGACATCATTGAGGAACGGCATGAGAAAATCAACCATGCTAAAAAGGAGCTGAAATTGCTTTTCAAAGCTGAACAAAAGAAAGAGAGAGAGGAGCGTGGCAAAATGAAGGAACGAGAGAAGGAAGGCAAAGTTGAGGAGGATGAGCCGAAACCGAAAAAATTGACTCGGAATAACTGCGAGGAGGAGAAGAAGAAGGAGGAGTTTGAGTCGAAGGTCAAAGAATTACAGGAGGCCTCTAAAGACGAGCAGATGATGCTTTGGCTCGGCTCAGACAGGGCTCACAGACGTTACTGGCGGTTCCTTTCTATCCCAGGTGAAATTTACAAAATAAATGCAAAATTAACATACACTCATTTTAACATGAATATAAATGGCTGAATCAAATTTATTGTTATTAACTAATAATTCTGATATATTATTTTAGGAATTTTTGTCGAAAATCACGAGTTGTATGCTGGCACGTGTGTTTCTGGTGGAACGCCTTACAAACCAGAACTTCGAGATAAGGAATCGATTTATACATACTTGATGAACAAATTCGAGGAAGAGAACGATAAGGAGAACAATTTTTCTGGTAAGAAATCGCCAAAAAAGATGTTCCTTGAGAAGAATGGACTTAAATCTCCTCGAAAAGACGTCAGTCCGCGCAAAAGTAGCAAGTACGATATAAACAATTACAACGAGTTGCGCAAAAAACTGTTCTGTTGTACCGGGAACATCACGTGTCCGGTTCATTGGATGACCACCGGCGGACCGAAGTGGTGCTTTCTCAGCAACGTTGAGGATATCGAAAATCTTATCCAAGCTCTGAACAAACGCGGATACAGAGAAAAAGAGTTGAGAGAAAACTTGATCCACGAAGCTGATGAGCTTAGGGCTGTGATCGAACAGTGCCCGAAAAATAAACTCAATCCTGAGAGAGTAAGTTGTTTTAATAATATGCAATTGTATTCCTGAAGCTTGAAACTTTTAAATTCATTATTTGATATTCATTTTTTACGTTCAAAGATTATTTTATGTATATTTATATGTTATATGTATGTAGTATATGTATGTTAATAATTTTGTTTATATTTATTTGATTGATGGATCGACAGATTGTTTGATAAATTTGTTGACGAAAGAATAACTTCATTTTCAATTCTATAATAATTTTGTAATTCATTCTTACAGTTCCCGGAAGCAACAAATGTAAAAGAATCGACAAGCAAGTCAAAGAAATCCAGATACGAGAATGCAAATCTGAATTTCCCACCGGAAGTGCCAGTTGATACTGTGCTTGAATCAACGCTACAAGAATACATTCTGGAGCTTGAGGAGAAAATTCGTAATGGTTGTTTAGGCATGCTGAAAGTGCACGACCGAGATGCCTGGCGGAAAGGAATACTAGAAGGTCGGTACGACAAGCAGTGCGACAAGCTTACTTATTCCGACGGCACAGAGATCGACGTTGACGGTTTGACAAATAGTGCTGTAAATTCGACCCTGGAAAAGATCAAAACCGAGGCTAAAAACAGCCGGCCAAACACGCCGGACTCCGAGGTCGGCAGCGGGGCAACCAAAATTTATCGCGACCCTGGAAAGTATCTCGGACCCCCGAGCAAAGACGAGATGGTGCCGGATCAGAAGCAACAGGACTCGATTCGCAATTTGGCCCTGGCGATTCTGCAATTGGCCCACTCAGTCGAACCGAGGTATATGGAAAAACCACTCGGTTCCGATGCAAGCGACAAGAAGTGGAATCACGAAGAGGCGAGGGACCGATGGGAACAGTCGTTGATTGCCTCCACAAGTTGGTCGCAGTTGTTCGTTCACATTCACACCCTCGACAGCAGTATTTCCTGGAGCAAGAGCGCTTGGAACACACAGTGCAGAATTTGCAGGAGACGCAGAGATCCTGAAAACATGCTCTTGTGCGACGGCTGCAACAAGGGCCATCATTTGTATTGCTTGAAACCAAAACTATTTGTACGTTTTCTTTATACAATCTTTTTCAATCTTTTTCAATCTTTTACAATTTTTCAATTTTAATTTTGAAGAAATGGTTAAAATTACAACATTTTTTACTTGATTAAAGCTTTTGATTACTTAAAATTTGATACTACATAGGCCGTTCCGGAAGGAGATTGGTTTTGCGACAAGTGTAAGCCGCCAGAAAAGAAACCGAAGACAGAAACTAAAAAGCGCAAGAAATTCGAGGAAGAGGACGAAGATATTGAAATGACAAAAGAAACGCGTCACACCAGAGCAAAGAGAGTTACAACGCCTAGCGACGAAGATGAGCCGGAAGAGGTTGATGACGAGGAAGACGAAGAAGAGGATGAGGACGAAGATGAGGAAGATGACGATGACTATGAGAATGTCGAAGAAGAAAAGACGCAAGGAGATGATCAAGAACCGTAAATATTGTTCAAACTTTGGTTATTGCTACTATAGTTTTGTAACCTTTTTATACCTGATGCCTGAATCAATCTTTGCAGAGAAAAACCTGTCGTACTTTGTTCAGTATGTTCAAGTCCTGGAAAAATATTCAGTTGCGATACTTGTCAAAAGAACTTTCATCTGAAGTGCGTGACGCCGCGTTTGGGAAGGCCGCCGCGAGGCAGATGGTCTTGCTTTCAATGCAAGGCTGCTAAATACAACCACAAAACTGGTAAGCCGATTTTTTAATACTTTTGTTTACAAAAATAAGAAAAAAGCTGTGCACATTTTTGGACAAAATTTATGTTAGAGACAGACAAGCCCTTCCAAATTCATAATTACGCAAGTGCCGTGCAAAATAAATTGGCAAACTTACAGTATGAATTCAACTTGAAATTTAAACGATGGAATCCAAATTGACATTCTGAATTAGACATTTTAATTTTAAAGTGAAAGTGGAGACGAAATGACAAAAATGAACAACTTGATTAAGGTGATTGCTCAACCCCTCTTAATTTTGAGAAAACGAGTTCCGATAGAACTCTAACAATTCTCAATGAAATTGAACAAAAATCAATCCAGCAATAGGATCGATTTTTGTTCAATTTCATTGAGAATTGTTGGAGTTCTATCGGAACTCGTTTTCTCGAAATTAAGAGGGGTTGAACAATCACCTTAAAATTGCATTATATTTGTTGGTGAAATTCAGTTTTTGTTTTACTGGTAAAGTATTCTGATATTTTACATTTTGATTGAAAAGAAAACAAGTTGAAGATTCAGGCGATCTGTGCTAATTTGAAACGAATTAAATGTTAAAAGAAAATACAGCGTACCAATGAAATGTTATAAGATTAGGCTTAGCTTTGGGTATTTTGATAGTGAGGGGACGCGAGAGAGATAGAGAAGCAGAAAGATCTTGCGCGGTTGCAGCACGCTCTCGCATCCACGGCTTCGCCAAGAGCCTTCTCAATATAGACTGGGATGGTCTGTACTGCATATGTGTTTCTATATTTGCATTTATATATCACTCATAATAGCGTTTTATCACTTATTCAAATATTTTCTACATATGTACACATTTTTTATTCAAATTTTTCACTTCCTTTTTGTTTTACACAGTTAATGTTTGTCATTATTTTCTAAGTCGATGTACAGTTGTAAATATTTATCAACAAAACTTGAATGTTATTTCGATATTAATTGTTTGTTACAAATTATGTACGTACATTTGTTGAGTTAAACAGATCGATAAAATAAAAACAAACAAATAGAGCTAATCCAATAAATATTCAAAAAAATAAACAAACAAACAATAAAGTGCATGTAAATCTAATTACAAAATAAAATAAACATTTATGTAAAGAAGATATTTGAATGATCAGAGAAAACAACGTAGCGTTTATTTCACGTAATTCTGATTAATTCTCCTTATAGTTAACCATCAAAAAGCAAAGTGAATATTTGATCTGCGGAGTTAGAGAACAAAAATTTGAGCTTGAGCTAACAGATATTAATATGACAAGTCTTCAACAATTGGAGCTTTGCAAAAAATCGAATTGGCATAGTATTTGTTAGTTTTGAAACCACGTATATCCGGTCCCAAGGTATCCGGACAACAATTAAAATCATACACACAATATTAACATTGTTTGTTGTCTTTCCTCCCCTGGTGTTTTACGTTTTGGTGTACCCTAAACTTATCCACGTTTTACACTTCGAGCCTGTATGTATCAACTCAGGATCCTCGAACTGTTTGGAATTGTCGTTCCTGCACAGCAATTAACACTTTTTTGGTTCATCTCTCAGTACCTCTCTTACGATACGACTTCTTTTTTATCAGCTTATTCCTTGCTAATACACAAGTCATCTGCATTCATAATCAGATTGGTAATTATTCTCAAAACAAATGTCAGATATGAAAATTTATCTAAAAGAAAAAAAAAGTAGATAAAGGATGTAAAAGTAAAAAGAAAAGAAGGAAAAAAAGAAAATCATGAACATTTGTTTTGATTCTGTAAATTTGGAATTAAATTATTCAGTTAGTTTATAATTACATTAAGAAAAGTAACCAGTTCGATATTGTAATGATTTTTTTGTTGTACAGATGGTTCGCTAACAGAAGAGAAGGAAATAAGAATGACCAGGAGGTCGAGTAAAAGAGCCGCCGAATTGGAGGAGGATAGGAAGAGCATCAAGTCGTGCAAGATCGCGATTCAGGCGCTGATGGCAGACATTGCCCAGCACAGGGATTCCTGGCCCTTCATGACCCCCGTGACCAAGGAAGAAGTCCCGGATTATCATGAGTACATCTCGCACCCGATGGACTTTGGCACGGTTAAATCCAAATTCGAATCTGACTCTTATGAAACGGTTCAACAATTCGTACAAGACTGCACGCAAATCTTCAAGAATTGCGAAATCTACAATAGAGAAAATAGCTCCGTTTACAAGTACGTGGAATCAAGTTACTTTGGGTTCGGAGGCCAGAGATCGCACTCTCGCGAGGCCTTGAATGCTTTTTGTTGTAACACACGTGGTCATTTTTTTTAATATTAATTCTTTTGTTGCTAAAAGTAATGAATGTTGAAAAAATTCTGTTACTAAAAATAAGTTTGTGATGTTGATAACTTTTCGTTTTGTGTTCATATGACAATGTGTTCAGATAGAAATACTAGTTATGTTATGAATTGATGAATTTTGCTTAGAATGTTGTGTACATTTAGTTACTGTTGGACGAAAAATTGTTAAATGACTATTTTTCATAGCTTTTTAAAATGATTGGATTTCATGTTTTGCGCAAGTTGTGAATATACGGTAAAAACATTTTGTTTAAACGAAACTGTTTGCATGTTATATGAACATGTGCATGATTGCCTGCAAGTTGTGAAAAATTTTTTCTTAAATTAACTTTGGATGAATTCACAAACGGCCGACTCGATTAATTGGTTTTGCTTGTTTGAAATTGCATGTTTGAATGCCTTAGTTTAAGAGGTCACAAATGTAATCAATAGTTGCATCTTCGGCCCACTGATTCTAACTAAAAACTGAAACATTATTAGCTGAGATTGAACATTTCATTTATAAATCAGGCATACTTCAAATACTCTAAGATTTAATCGTTTGAATTACAGTTGTTTCTATTTTTTTTTATTTTTCTGGTTTTATTCTACTTTTTTGAAACTTTCGATCACTTCATTAATCATACCAAATTAGTATTTCTCTCATTGGTTGTTTAAATATCTTACGTTATCATTATTTTGTTTTTTCAATAAACTTGCATTTAATAAATTGCATAATCTGTGGCTTCCGAACACTCGCTTGCATCCTTGCAAAACTAGTACTTGATTCTAGTCATTAAAATAGTTACGTTTATAGAGCGGGGAACCGGCTGCTGAAGTACGTGGAGAAGAAGTGTAAGGAGCTCGGGATAGACTTTCAAAATGAAGACAACCAGGAGCCGGATTCAAAGCGACGTAAGATCAACGGTAACAGCGTCGAGAACGGCATGGAGCACAGCGATGATGACGAGCAGATGTCAAAGAGCTAAACGCGCGCAATTGAAGTGCACTCGAACATTAAACACGTAGTACTTACATATATTTTTATTCTATTAAAAAAATCATAAAAAAGGACAACCGACATCAAAAAAAGTGATTTATATAAAAAAGCAATAGAGATAACAATTTTTTGAGCAAATTTAATCATACTGAACAAAAAAATCGAGGAATATCAAACGAGTTTCAATTCTATTTATTTAATCGTTGAATCATCTCTGATGTAAACTCACAATAGAACGCAGTATTATTTGCACCAATAATGATCACAAATTGGCAATCTGGACTTGATTCAGATACTGATGACTGTGCCTTCGCTTTTTTACTAAAAAGAAAAAAGATATGGAAACAAAATAAAATAGACAAGAAGAAAATAAACGTACGATAAAAAAAACGAAGCACCCGAACCCATTTTTCTCATTCAACGCTCTAGAATTATTTTCGTCGTTTGGTCTTGCATGAATGAAAGTTTACTTTTGCCGTCTTATTTATTGTTCAGCGTAGTTTACGAATCCTCAAAAAACTCAGCGTCATATCATGAGAGGTATATGAAAAGGTCAGAAAGAATTCTCACCCGTTGAAAATTCAAGTTTATGAAATTGATCTGTCTTTTTTTCTCAGTGACAATTGTATTTAATTTGTTTAAAACTTGGTGCCCATACGAATCTGAGATGTACAATAATGGCCCCCGTTAGAGTACCGCGAACGTCAAATGATTGTATTTGCTTTGGACCTTCGGTAGATAAAGTACGTATTGTTAATGAAATAAAAATCGATTGTATTTATATATGTAAAATCCGGATTGATAAAGGAGTGAGAGAAGGAAAGTGGTTTAAAAATCTTGGCATGTAATGTATCTTTTTGACAGGCTGAATTTTTTGTCTGAAGTTATGATTGGCCTACTTCTTTGGTTTTTTTGAATGTAAAAAGACATAGGCTGGGCCTACGTGAATCATATGGTACAAAATATCATTTGTTGCATGTACAGTTATAAACCAGGTTCTTTTGTGTATCGTATGTTTTATATCTATTCATTTGGTTAAATGTAATTGAGAAATAATTATTCAACACTGAAGAAAAGTATAAGAATTTTACTTGTTGCCGCAAAGAGAAATGACACAAATCAAATCAAAGTAAATTTCCTTTGTTAATCAAGTAGATTATACTTGAAAATATAGAAAAAAAAACTTGCATCCTGATTATATAAAATTCCCATGTCAAAGTTTTTTTACTTAAATGAAAGTAAAAATTACTTGCAATAAACAGAAAAAGCCATGAACAGAGAGCAAGTAAAAAAAATTCTATCTTTCTTAAATTAAAAAAAAAATTCTTACATGCTACGAAACTACTAACTTGCAAGTAAAATTCATATACTTTTTTTCGTGAATGATGACAGTTTGGAAGATCATAGAGGCTGCGTTGATGTTTGTATTTGTTCAACAGTGTTCGATGAGCCATTTCGTTGTGATGTATTTTGGGATAAGAAAAAAAATTCTTGTAGATTATTTTTCACATGCGCGATACTCATAATAATTATAGCGACCACCTAGATATATTTTTTCATAGTGTAGGAAGATATGTATCTGGAACGAATGATTTCATTAAAGATCCAACTTTTTATAATGAGACTTTTAACGAATTCAGATCTGACGATTTTCTTTTTTTCTTCTCTTCATAGTTGTAGTAACTTTTTTTTATTATTTTTGCTTTTTTTTTTATATTGTAAATTTATTCAAATTTTTCCTCTATTTTATAACATTTGCTTAGTTGGAAGAAGGCAAATTTTCTTTGCAACGTTTTTATGAACAAAAACAAAAATCAGAATTGTGTTATAGTCATACTTGACATGCTCTCTGAGAGTGATTGTTTCGACTATCTGTAACTTATCATTATTTGCATTGTTTGCAGTAGTAATAGACCAAATATATAATATGTTAATTCATGAAGAATTTTTAATTTTATTTTATTATGATTTTTCGTGCTCTATGGCGACTATATCCTTATTCTTAAATGCTTCGTGCGACAGAATCTCGCTTATATTTATAATGTAGTATACATTATAATTATAAACATTATATATGGAATAACATTTCAATAAATAATTATTTTATACCCAAGCATTTTTTGTGTGAAAAAAACCCCGTTAAAAGCCAAAACTTTTATTTTAAATAACAAAATGTTTTTTAATAAACACATTTTTAAATAATTGAATCGAATATTTTTATTTTCTATTGAATTTTTGTTGCGGTTCCAGGTAAAATTTATCGGCAATTTATCAAACAGCAAAGGACTCCCGATGTCTCTGCAAAAAAGCATAAACATAACCTAACTTTTTCGTGTATTCTAGTCGTAGACACTGAATTTCCGCATGTAACTGCATCACACATAATTTGTAATAAAAACCACATTATTTAGTTAAATATTTTTTATTCGCTGCTAAATCACTATGGACGAAACTTCGTCATCAAGTGTAAACAAAACAAAGTGGCAAATTGTTAAAATTGACAATAAAGAATATTTGTTGAAGTTTATCCACAAGAACAATCTGTGGAAAGTACTTCTGACTGACTTTGTTTATTTGTATCTGGAAGAATTGTCATTTGATAAATTGATTGATCGCTGCCAAGTGAGTGCCATCATATACTTTTTAACTTTCACTTTTTTGCTTTTAACTCATCAAATTTATTATTTGTCATTTGTATTTGGATTTCTGTTTTAGAAATTGAATCCTGCTTTGGATATCGAAGATTTTGATGCGACGAATCATATCTCGTATTTATTAAACAACATTGTCGAATTTGCCTCTGAGATACGTTTGGATTGCATACAGCTGTCAAAAGTTATAGAAGGTGGGGTTTTTAAATTCAGCATTGAACTTAAAAAAGGCAGCGCTTTGCAATTGTGGGAGGAGGTGACGATGAAATTGTGCAACTCCATTGAGGTGCTGGTGCAAAAAAATAAAGCACTGATCAACATTGTCAAGGCCAAGGACGAGGAGATTTTGGAGTACAAGGCGGAAGGGGCGCGATTGATTCGGAGTAATTATAAATTAATCATAACTGCAAACAAATTAATGAGAAATTGATCTTTGTATTTTTTAATTTGTAGAAAACATTGAAACTGAAAAGTTTGATGAGCAAAAGTTCAACGAAACGCATTTTGGAAATAATTGCTCCGAATTTTTTCTCAGCGAGATAAAAAATGTGATGAATTCGAAAAAACATCTGAAAACTGAGAACCAACTGATTTTATCAAAAGAAATTAAACATGAATGGTATGAAAGTTGAATATGGTATCTTTGATTTGTTAATAATTATTTACTGATATTTATTTTGTTTTTATTTTATTTGCTTTTTTGAATGTATTTTGTTATTCGTTGTTGAAATTGTTGAAACAAAATTGATTGTTTCGTTGCAGTGAAAACATTTCTGAAGATGGCGACCTAACGTTTGCCTCGGTTAAATTAGAATCTACATCATCCGTAATGAATGAACAGCCACCAATGAAAAAGTGCATTTCTGTAGAAATAAGTGAAAAGCGCGTAGCACCCAAGAGACATTTCAAAGTGTTTGATAATTCCGATATCGAAGTGAGCGATGATAGGAAAAATGACAACGCTGAGTCGGCTTTAAAAAGAATGAGATGAAAAAGATTTTATACCGCAGAATATTTTCATTTGTTAAAAAAGAAACGATATTAGTTTCCCCTGTGAAAATTTAACAAAAGAGAGTTAATATATTTGTTTTTTAATTTAATAGTTAAAACTGTGAGATGACATTTGATACATCTTTTCATGTAAATATTTCACGATTTTTTTTGTACTTAATAAAATGATATTTCATTACAGAATGACTTTTTCTTACGACTACAAAAGAATTAAAAAGGCAAAATAACTTGACTAATATTTATGTAGAATTTTTTCCCGTACGTTTCTATTAAGGGATCAAAATGAAAGAACTGTTGAAAATCTACAATTTGATATATTTTTCTGAATGAAATTACAACATCGCACAGATGCAAAGTCCAACTAACACTAGTGCCAACATGTACGTAATATCTCTCATGATGTTATAGTTTTGAAGATCAACACCAGGAAGACAGTAATAACTCCGTTTTTTAAGGGACCATAGTGGAATTACAACGTGTAAAATATCGGGGATCATGAAGCCTAAATCACGCATGACCTGAAAAACCAAAATTCAATTTATTACAAAAAATCAATTTTACTATTTTCATATTAATGGTATCTGCTTTTTTTTTTAAATTTTAGTCTGTGGAAAAAATACCTGATGTGCATAACCCTCGCCTCTAATAACATTCGTAACAAACTGATCCCAACTACCTGCGAGGATATGCAAGATGGCAATGGCAACTATAGCAAACGCTTTTCTATAAGTGATGGGATTTGTCTGATCGGCGAGGTGGACAACGAGAACCGTGGAGACAAGCTCGGTGATCGAGAAGAACATCTGGTGGTACCATTGGGTATAAAATTCGTCGTTCCAGTAGTTGATGTAGACCCACCATGAATAATAATGCGAAAATACTGCGGTCGAAAAAAGTATTAACATACTGATTCTTAGTCTTCGGTTTAAGGCCAATCGTGCCAAGTACTTGACGGTTTCGTAAAATATTATGATTCCAACTACAATGGCAAACCATATCTTCAGAGTGTTCGAAGTTGCATTGAAGTACATATGCTTGAACGACGCAACGCCTGATTCGTAAGAACCTGTTAACAATGTTAAAATTAACAATTGATTATTTTGGTATCAGCTAACATTCAAAGAATGTACTAAAAAGACGTTAAATTGGCGAGTTTTATATTCATTCCTTTACTATCTTTATTATATTTTCCAAATATAATCGTTTTTAAAAAAAGTTTTTCAGATTTTATATAATTAAAAAAATAAACAAATTATTTTAGTTTGCATTGAAAATTATCAGGAAAAAAAATCAAAGGACGATTGAATGGAACAAATATTTTTTAGCGTATTGTGAACTGTAACCATTTGCTGGGTTATAGTCGCAAATCGTACATAAAACTGGCTAAGCTTTGAATGTGTGCAAGGGTGACTTCTAAAAATCTAATTGGTTGTAACACGTCATGTGACGTGAAGGCAATATGTAAGTATTCAAATAATGTCTTAATAGAAATGTTTTTATATAAATTGTATCTGCTAGAAATATACGTGCCGTAAATTTTTTTACTTTTTACTTCTATGTTTTTGCAAACTACAGTATGTTAATTCGTAAATGTTAGAAAATATTGCAGTTACCTTTAAAAACGGTATCCCAACATGAACAAGTACAATATTGTTTATCAACGTCTCGGGCAAAATCTTGCCAAAAGTAGTATAAAAATGCGATGTGCAAAGGTGGAAGAGTCAATGGAGCTATTAGGCCAGCCACTTTCGAGCCGCAAGTGGCAAAATTTATTTGTAACAAATTATTAGACATTTTGTTTTCGCTGCTCTTTTCTAAGATTTATTGAAATGATCAGTCATTTTCAGTGTTTTCCTTGTTATTAAGATAAATAATCACAAGTTCGTTTCTCCATCTGAAAAATCAACATATTAATTTCCCACCAACTGTAAAAAATCAAAGAGCACTTATTTTAACATTTAACCTTAAACATTTAACATCTTTATTTATTGTTCTTCAGTATTGCTCTTTCATTTATTTTTACATTTTTTCTATATTAAAGCTCTAAGAGATTCCTCAAGGATGGACTCAAACCATGGAAGAAATGTTGCAAAATATTACCCTTTAAAATTATCCTGCGTTCAAAATGCCAAAACATTTTTAAATTTTAAAATTAGTTGGAAATGTTTATAAATTGTGAAACGCAAATTTTTGAAGTTTAAGTCTCATTTCCTAATTTCTTTAGAATTTCTTAGGATGGTGGGTATATTTGGTAATCAGCTATACTGGCTCGCCAGAGGAGACAATTTTTTTGAATACAAAAAAATAAATAAACTTCATAAAAAGGTTGTTAACTCTGAAGTCAATTTTGGCATAGTGGATATGATAATAGACTTTCATGTCAAGGTGCGCGGATTTGATATTCAGTTATTCGAGCTTTTTTTTATCACAATCAAATCTTTCAAGAATTATAAGAGTTTTTACGAAGAAATTTCTGTGTAAGGATCCGTTATAACTTTCAACTAATTTTAAAAATTAAGAATTTTGATGCTTTAATATTGATATTATAGTATATAGTTTAAAAAATATTTCTAAAATATCTAATCACACTTTTATGTCTGAGAATCATCTTTATGTTCCTCATTAAAAATAAAAAACTGCACATGCACGTTTAAGATCTAGTTAGTGCAACAACAAGAACATGCTCAAACTGAAAATGTACGAGAGCGAGCCCACCCTCTTGGATGGCCCTTGTAAAATTCTCAGGCCTGAGTCAAGAAATGCTGTGAGGATTGAAAAAGGTCTTACGAGTGTAATGTTCCGGTGACAGGCATCATTGATGCGAAAATGTAACGAGTGAGAAGGCCACTGTTTGTGCGTTGTCCCGGACATTCTGTCTTGTTGAATGGATGCGTTTTTTCTAGTATAGTTGTGTGTGTTGTGGAACAAAAATTGGCAACTCTCAAAACTTCATGCTGCGTCAAGGTATGTTTTAATTATGTTACAACGCCTTGGCGAAATTGTGTACTAATTTTGGATTAATTTCTTTTTACTTTTGTACAGGCCCGCACTGCTTCCACTACTTATCAAACGCGACGGTCAGTGTAACCGATTAAAGAGTTTTGACCGTTCCAGACATCTCGGCAGCGAGCAATCTTAACTACGACTATTAATTATAAAATTACGTGACAGTCGGACCTGATCGTTGACTAATAATTTCTAATACTATTGCGGGTCGTAAAATGCACCATCGTTGATGCACGCCCGTGTCTCCTGCGCGGAGACCCAACTTGATTGGCTCTAAAATTCTATGCACACGCTAATTAAGTGCATTCAACAGCGATTGATAAGAAAGATGTCCGTCAATATCTCGAACCCAACACCTTGCCGACGAATCATTTATTGCAGTCGATATAAGCGAACTCTGCACTTAAAATGTGCAATATTGCAAAATTTTCAATTAACAATTTATTCTTGCTAATGTATAAAATCCTATTATATTTATATTTTATTATATAAAATTATTAGAAAAATTAAAATGAAGAACTCCTGAATTTGAATAAGAAATTTCATGAGAAACTTATGAATATTTCCAGCAAAAACGTTTTGTGTTAATTGTTAGATAGATACATTGCTTTATTGTCAGCTTCCACAGCTAGTTTTGTGTCATGTCAAATATAAAATGCAAAATTTCGGTTCACAATAATTTTTGTGTAAGTGCGTCAATTGCATGTACCATATTTTGCATTCATTCTTTCGAGATTTTTTTTAAATAAATAAATTTAATGTAATAAATAAATAAAAACATACATTCATAATAATTTAAGGGACAGACTAATAAATTAAAGACGTTAAGACACACACGAAATCCACATAATCATAAATAAATAAATTTAAACAAATATGCAGACCACGCTAATTTGTCTCGCCTCTAAAATAATTCATCAGTCTTCTCTTAAATATATTCAAATTTGGCGCATTTTTCAGTTTCTCAGGGAGCTCATTAAATAATTTGAAACCTTGATATAACAAACTTCTTTGTGCTCCCGACGTACGTTTGAAAGGTATTACAATATTATTTCTTTGTCTTGTAAATCTACCACTAATGTCTTCCACATATTGCACTATCACATAATTTCGGATGGACATCGCCAGTCTTCATTTTGAAAACTAAAATTAAAACATTTCGTTTAATTCGCTCGTCAACAATTAAAAAATTAAGTGCATTTAGCATGTTGCGTACAGACGTGTAGATATCACAATGTAAAATTCTTCGCATGGCCCTGTTCTGTAATTTCTGCAATCTCTCCACCTCCTCTCTGTTGGTGTAGAGAAACACCGTTGAGCAGTATTCGATATGCGGAGCGATCATGGTTTTGTAAACTAGGTTTCTCATACAGGACCTGATATAATTTCCGACCCTGTTCAGCAAACCCAGCTTACCACCAACTTTACCCTCCACATATGCAACATGTTTCTTAAATTGTAGGCGTTCATCTAAGTAAACACCGAGATATTTAATATCTCGGGTTCTTGCAATCACATCATCTTTATACCGAATCGTCAAATCTCTATCCATTTTCATTTGGTCATTTATTGAAATCATATATAACATGTTTTTTTCGCGTTAAGAAACATGTTTTTACTGCTTATCCAAGTGTTCAGCAAAGACATTGCAGCATTCAATTTCGGTTCCATACTTTCCATATCCCTATTGGTGACGAAGAGCATTGTGTCATCAGCAAACAATCTGATGACACAAAATGCCCTCCGAGGTGTTGTTTTCAATCGTTAATATATAATATAAAAGTATGGGACCCAGAAAAGAACCCTACAGCTTAGAATAGTATATTACAGCCGAAGGTGCCACTGGCGCCCGATGCGCGTACAACCTTTTACGCATCAGATCAGTGGGTCGTAAGTGGAACTAACCTGCTCGAGTGCCGTTTACGGCACTCCACTTTTAGCTGTTAGTTAGTTCCACTTTCGGCTGCTAATCTAACGCGTAAAATATATAACGAAATTTTTTAACATGTATTTCTATAAATTTTTATTAGAAAATTACTTAATATTCATAGTTAATTTTCCTAGAAAGAGAAATCAGCAATAAAAAATCATCAATAAAATTCTTGTTTTGATTTTGGCATGAACACATGTCACTCGTGACACTTTGGCACCTTTCTTTCTACTGAAGTGTTTCTTTTTTACTCCACGGAGTCTATATATTTGTGCATCACCCGGCCCTGGGTTGTCACTCCTCGGGAAGGACTTTTCCCCGACCTTGAGCGGCAACCACCATTGATTCTTTGGCGACGGACACTTCCTAACTTAACTTTCGACGCCGGCTTCTTACGCTTCTTACATCGGCACGAGGCCACTTGAGCTCGTGACGTGACTTCCCCTACATCGAGACTGAGCTGTCCGACTCCTGGATACGCAGACTACGAAGAAAACAGCGAAAAGACCTGCTACTGGATGTGTTGAGTATTGTTACATACTGCCAGCAGTACGTTAATTTTTGAGGTTAAAAAATATATATATTTAAAATCAGTGATAGATTGAAGAATAATTTATTCAAATTG
>JAPYZS010000823.1:0-33059 GCA_030522925.1 Trissolcus japonicus
TATATAAAAACTTAATTCAACTATTTTTTAATTACTTCATTCAAGTGAAATGTACTTAATTCAAGCTACTTTTTCTTCAGTGAAGTCATCAGCAAAATTAATACATACTTTAAAATATACATACTTTTAAAATTTCCCCCCGTAGGGTCATAACTGCTTGCAGTTATAATGTGTAACTTTTTTTTCAATTTTAACTAAGGATAAAATATGATGGTCCTTGAACTCAAGTTTAGAATAAGAAATCATTAATTTATTTTATTTAATATTGTTATCATTATTTTAATACGAGCTGGAATGGGAAAAATGTGTCTTTTGTATCCTCTTATATAATAAATATATAAAATCAAAAAAATTTCATATAAGTGGTTTCTAAAAATATGATGATTATCTTATCACTTAGGAAAAAAGGTGACGTTCGCAAAATACTAACGTAGTTATGATAATTACAGACGTGCAAAGCCGCACCACAATTATGACAAGTGTGTTTCATGCAATCGCGCATGTAATTTTCTTAATTGAATCACTAGCGCCACAAGTTAATCATTGCGTACTCTTATCCTCATTTTAATTTCATTTATATAAATTTACATTCGCATAAAATACTATTCAAATACAAAGTGAAAAAATGTGTAAGTAAACTCATAAAATAATGTAGCACGTACAAAAGGCGAAGCAATAGACGTCAAAATAAATAAACAGAACAGAGCAGTGAATGAAAAACGGTAGAAAATGAACAAAAGTAAATTGTTGAGATCTTATGCTTTTAATTCTAATCGTTTGATTCGAGATAAAATAAAGAAGGAATTGTCAAAGCGAGCAAACACGCACAAAGATAGGAATGAAGAGACTTATAGGATCGGAGACTTCAAAACGAGCAGACATCGTTTGCATTTGTTTTTGTTCTTAGGTCAGTAAAGTAAACGCGTTGACAGAATTTTGTGGCGTGTTACAAACATTGTGAAGCAAGACGAACGCCTCTTTTTATTCACTTTACCACTCATCGTCGATTGTTTTGTTATTTTCGATGAATAATATCGCCGTAATTGCCTTGTCAGCGTTCGCTGACTGCCTTTCTAATTACAAGATAGCAACTTGTATTACTTATTTCGCGACGTTCCGCCACCAAACAAAAGTTTGGGCCGCATTTTGAGGTAAAATGGTTTTCTTTATTGTTCCTCTTTGAATTTCCCTTCTGATTTATGAAAATGGATTGCACACCCTTTGTCCCATTTTCCTTTCGACTAAATAAGAAGATGCAAATTAATAATTTTGCAGTTGCTGTTTTTTAATTTAAATTAACTGTATACTATTTGATTTTTAATTGAATAATTTAATAATAATTTCTTTTTCTTAATTTAACGTCGAACGTGGTGAAATCAAACTTGGTCAGGCGCCTACAAAGTTTGAGCAACAACAATTAAGTCACTTGCAAAAATATTTTTGCAAGCTAACAGAAGTTTAATGACATAATGAAAGTAGAAAGAATTGTTGAATTGTTTATAATTAGGTGTATTCTTTTACAAGTGGTTAGCAGGGTATGACACACATTCACACAAAGTATAAAACTTGTTAACAATGAATACAAAACTTTTGCAAACAAACGTACCCTATTGTTAAATCGTTGACCCAAAATTGCACTAAAAATTAAACTCAATTCTCTTTATTGTCCGATTATTTCTAATTTGCCAGAATAAGTTTTGATATGAAATTGTGCACGTGCATGACATGAGTTCTTCTTTCAGAAAACAAGAACTCTCAAATTCTACTCTAATTTACTTGTAGAAAATTATATTTTATATTAAACATTTTTCATCATTGTTTTAATGCGGGTACATACAACTTAATCTGTATGAAATTTGTATTAAATTCAATAATGATAATAATTTATTAACTCACACCAGATTACTTAATTTTCTGCATCGAAATTAATTGTCACATGATGGGAAAAAATACTTACGACCGCAAAAAACCCGTTTTTTTTACACGCCAGCGAGTTTTAATATATAAATTACCATGTGCATTTTCAAAAGTGCACTCTATCTAAAAACGAAAGTGGTTTGGAAATACATTCAAGTTTTTTGATCAGTAGAATTTTCAAAATACAAACACATGGTACGATTTTTGGATTACATTCAATGTGATAACGTTGTATTTCATGTTAAGTGGGAATATGTGAGTAGTTTTTAGCGCAGAGTTTATGTAAACACTGAGACTATCATTTTAAGTACCTCTGGTTACATTTTCAACTAAAATATCCGCTTTCATTATCACAAAGTAACAAATTGCATATATTAATACAAAAATTTACGAATCAGTGGTTTAAAAATTTAATGTTAATTATGGTTATTAAATAAATAAAAAATTTATTAATAATTTACGTTGTTTGAGAAATATTCACAAACAACGTTCTATGATTTCATTTCATGATTGAAATACCAACTTTACATAACTTTTCTAATTTTCTTTTTTCTGAACAAATTATGCCATCTGTATATATAATTTCTGGTTCTAACAATAAAAATCCATTTTCAGTTATAAATGAAGGTAAATGCACTCAGTCGTTTTTATGCACCATAAAACTAGCAGCGTTTAATTTTATTACAGCAAGACAAGTCTTAAAAAGTGACCGTACTGCAGCAATTTGATTGTTATATATTGCAACTGGATTTTCAACTCGACGCTTAGCACAATATCAATTAAAGTCTGGCTGTTTGGCTTCGTCAAATCATTAATAATAATTAGTATCAGCGTGCATACAGTAGACCATGCGCTGTGTGCCGTGACGCGGTATTGAACAGCAGCCAAGATATCTGGACCGACGTAGGCGTGTTTCAACATATCTGTTCCAAAAACCTACTACCGATTCCTGACCAACTTTCGTAGAATAAAAACACTTATGAATCGAAAGTCATGTGAAAATTATTCATTCAGACGAAAAATAAAATCCATGGAAAAATTCTATCAAGTGATAAAACATAGATTTAGTCAGACATCGGCGTAGACACCTCTAACAAAGATTGAACTCTACAGCGTTACTTTTTTTTCATTCGAAAAATCATGTAGATTGATGCTTCTATATATAGTTGATGCAAATCCCAATACACAATATAAAGGTGCAAGTACACAAACACTTAGGCTTAGATGGAATTACATCTGCGCAACAGAGCCGATCGGTATTAACACTTTAATGGAGATGATTTCATCATAAAACTAATGAGAAAGGTGAAATTGAACAGTTTTGATGTTGCTTTGATGATGAAAAATTGTACCGGAATTTAACCTCAAAATTTTGCTGCTCTTTGAAAGAAAAGCTTACAGCGTCATTAACGATGAAAAACTGATCTGAGGAGCACAGTAAACTGACGAGGATTATACATTTTATGTGATGAACAAGGAACTTTTGCTTCGGAGATGTATGCGGTCAAAGACTACCGAAACTCAGCAAAACTTTAACCGCACTTGCTAATGAGCGGTGACGTCAATCCTCGCCTAAAACTCGTTTTCTGCGGATTCTGGAAACTCATCTTTTACTCTTCTTGGTCTCATGATTTTCGACAGTCTTCTTGTATCGCCGCACAAATGTCTGCATATTTTGATTCACATGCACTGGAGAACTTTGACCAACTTAAATCAAATGACACTCCATAGTGATCGCAACCATGTAACGAGAAAAAAACTCGCATCTAAAAATTATGCTCATTTAGCAGCCAAGTTTCAGATACAAAAGTTTGCATTCACTATTTTGCCTCATTGTGTACTCTTTATCAAATTGTTAATTCAACTTTATTCTTATTTCGGATAAATCAATTTATTTTGGTTTCAACTAATGATTTAAGTAGTCAACTGCAGCGATATGCCATTATAACTAGCTTAGACAAAACAAAGGTGCAACTCTCATTAGAATATAGATTACTTAAACTTAGTGGACAGAATGCTTAACGAGGATTTATATGAATAATGTTGCTACATCACAATTGTATACATCAAATTTTAAAGATAATGGAGTTGCAAAGTCTAAACCTGTACGAATTTACTACTTATCTACTCTTGCAAATCGAATTTATTCATCACCTTACTCGTTTATTTACTCATTCTAATGCTTCAATATACAATGTAAAAGTCGATCGCAAGTAAGTAGAAAATAAAGAATTGACTTAATTTTGTCCTATTATACATTTTTAAGGTCATAATTATTTATTTATTTTTATAATAAACAATATAGTTAAATTTTAGTCAATCATTATGCAAAAGTCGGTTTTTTAATGTCAAAAAAAACAGTGTGACAGGTAATGAGTTAACCTACACCGCTTTACTGTCAGGCACGTTACACCAACAGACACAGTGCAAAATTTTATCAGAGTCGACGCGTGTTTATAAATATTTAAAAGATGACCTAATTTAGACGTACCAAGCGCGACAAAAAAACATCACTCTACATGTTTTGTGCGGCACAATAATTCGTCCAATTGTCATAAACGAAAGTTTCACGTTTTTGTTTTCACTTATTAGAGAATCCGGTCGCGTTCTGAATCGACGAACCAATTTGTCCTAATGGCACACAATTTACACAATTTCTAGCCAACTTCGAAAATGTGCCTTTGGATTACTAAGTTTTTCGATTCCAGCTTTCAAAACCTAACATGAATATTCACTTGAAACAGTTTCAACGACTTTGGTGCGCAATAATTTCGAAGTATATATGAAGTTTGACACATGAAATTTTGAGTAAGGTTAATGTACCTCCTTTCGTGATATTACTCTCTATCATGAAATGTCTCAATAAAGTTACTGTATTAAAAAAAATATGAGAATTTTAATAATCACATATTCTCTGAATTTATCATCAATCAACATAGTAAGTACGTCATGTTTAAAAGATATTATAAAAATGAAGCAGTGATTGAAAATGTCGTTGACAAAATGAAGTGACCGTGATTTAATGTAGAAGTGCAAGTGATGGAAAAGCCAGACGATTGGGCATTAAGTTGTCCCGGCAGTACGAGAACGCCACTTTGTTATCAAGAGATTATCCAAGTCCGTCAACGTAAGTTTGAGATGGATAAGTGATCGGTTCTGCTTGGTCGGATTTTTGCGGCTTTGGTTGAGCACCACGCCATGCGGGTGTTACGATTTTTGATACAATTAATACAATTCCTAGCTTATCTCAAGTTTCATATATCATTCAAACACCTAAAAGTTTCATCATTCAACGTACCGTATTCCGCGTAGTTAAGTGGTTTTTTTTCTCAAAAATGATGGCGCCTTCGGTAAAACAAATCCATCTTAAAAAAAGTTGAACGGAACATTAAGTTGGCCGCGGATAGGACCGTTGGCCAAGTTCATGCGTAACCACTTCAATTTTGACAGTTTGTTGCTTTATTTTTGCCATATACTATGTAGCGCGCACGAAGCGCGCGCTGTATACTAGTCCATCTTAAAAAAGTTGAACGGTCCATAAAGTTGGCCGCGGATTGGACCGTTGGCCAAGTTCATGCGTAACCACTTCAATTTTGACAGCTTGTTGCTTTATTTTTGATGGGTGAAAATGTGTAGAAAATTGAAAAATTAAACCATATACTTTGTAGCGCGCGAAACGCGCGCTGTATACTAGTGAACCAAACAGTATACGAGAATAACCGTAAGCTCCAATTTGGGATTTTTTGTTTCAAGGGAATCGATAAATGTTAGCAATAGCAGCACAAAAAAGAACGAGCAATGATAATTAATGGGCAAAAGCGTTCACAAAAGGTGCAATGATCGCATAAAACTTGCACAATAAGCGCAGAATAAAATACTAATTTATGCTGCAAAGTTTTGGTTATTCATTTATAGTAATCGATGAACTTTAGAGCGTTGCACTGAGTTATAGTATAATCGCACAAGGGAAGCAAATTTTTTTACAAGTTCCCTATACTGTAAAAAACAAAAAACTAGACTTTTCACATAAAGTGTTCATCGCGACAGAGATATGAGATGTCTTTAGGTTCATCACTTTTATATCAAATTTAAGACTATATATTTCTACAACCTCGGTATATTTCTTATTTCAACTTAAGTTGATTTTATAATCTAAAAATGCTAAAAGTCATAATTGTAAAATTCAAAGTGATACATTTTAATAGAAACGTAAAAAAAAGATAACAGTTATTACTTTACTAATTAGTTACATCATCATCCTCTTTTGATATGTTCAATAAACTTGCACAAAATGCGAAAAATCGATTACCAAATATTTTCGAACTAATTATTCACATTAAAAATCGCTCTTAAAATCATTATAATTGTTTATGTAAACTGGTAAACTGTAAAAAAAATAATTGTGCAAGAATAGCTCACAACTCGGAACGATTTATAATTCGCTGAGAAACTTTGAAATTAGCAGGATTGGACTTGTTCAACGCGATACTTATTTTACGAAACGTCTGCACGAGTTTGAAAGTATTCAATAAGAGCAAATTTCTTGTTTTAATTAGCGACGCCATTTCTCTTGTACCGTCTTCATTCGTTGTAAAATTTATACCGTATAAGTGTAAAATGTCAACGACTAATGAAACGATTAGTCACCAAATCAATTATGGGAGAAGTAAAGTATCAAAGTGTTTTCACCAATAATTTTCTATTGGATTTCGTTTTGTTTCAAAAACAAAAATTTGTCGTGCAGTGGAGAAACCCACGATGCAAAGCAGCACATAAGTTCGAGCCCGTAATGATACGAAATTTTGATAAACGTGTAATAAAAAGCACTTCAAAGTGCTTGAGCTTATCCGGTATTCTTTTTTTACTTCGTCGTTTTCATTTTGAAAATAAAGCTTATTCAAATGTCTCCCATTCAAGAATAAACGGCGCTGGTTATGAAAAATTTCATTCTTTCTGTAAAGCGCTTTTACAAATACAGTTAGTTCCGATTACGCGAGACTTTTAAAAATTTTAGTTTGCACGATTCATTGTTCGACGGACAAAAACGCGTTCGAGTCTAGTGTTTATTTAATAGTAAAATATAATTAAACAAAACAAATGGAAAATTGTTCTGCCAATGTTACCTTTCATACAAAAAGTATAACATTTTCATTCATAAGAATTTCAAATTTTTTCCACCAAATGAAAATATATTATCGTACCAAAAAAAATTACATTTCCCAGTGCCAAGATCCAGCTCGAAATTAAAGCGTTGAGTTTAGAGATGGCGAGACATTTCGAATATGTGCACCATTCTCGCGCCGGATCATGACTGCTTCATGTTTTTTACTTGAGGCCCATGCACGTAAATAGAAGAGCCACCACGATCTCAACCCTCTTTTCGGTTAGAGTCTTCTCGAACGGCTCTTCTTTCGCTCGAGCCTTCTTAAGCGACACTTCTTCAAACAACATGAGCACAACCTAGCGTGCTGCGCTGTTCTAACCTCAAATCCATGACTGAAAAGATTGCCACAAACGTTCTTTTTAGAGCTCATAGTTTTCAACAGACTTACAGTTGGGTGATTTTACACCTCGTCTACGTGAAATCTTATTTTCATTTGTTTAAAACAAATATTATTTAAAGTTTGATACATTTTTCAAAATAATCTACTAACTTATTATATTCTATGTAGTTTCTGCCAAATTATCCGCCAAATAATTACAGAGACTTGGAAAATTTCGTGAAGTTGAAATTCAGAATTTATAAAGTGAATTTCAAACTTGAAATTCTTGTGCAGAAGATAAAATTATATAATTTTATATTACATAATTAATATAATTATAATTGAAATGAATAAACAAATGATTTGTTGTTGAACAATTTTGAACTTTACTCGATCTGCCGCCTTCACAAACAATTAAAACAATCATTTGGAGAAATTGTGTAACATTTTGTAAAAGAATTGTCTGTTGTTGTATTGAATTGTCAAATTTATTGACGTAATTCAATGAGTTGAGATCAATTCTTGTTTACGGACTTTGTTGGTGGTCATATATTTTATTTACCGCGCAGAGCACTGATTGTTTCGAATCGTTGGCCAGCAGCCTAAAAGCCATGCGTGAAAGAGTGGCTCGCGAATCGATTGCTTAAACTTCACAGAAACAAGGCAAGATACTCAAGAGGAAAATCCCATTTGCGTGTCACCGGTAAAACCAAACAAACTTGTGATCGAGCTCGGGCAAGCAGCCCGGTGCTCTTGACATTACCGCAGTTCTTTGAGAAACCGATTCGTGTTTGTGCTAGTTACGTTGGCAATCTGTCGAAGTAAATAATGAAATGCTCGAACTCGCGTGGACTCTCGTGCACGAAAGTCCTTAAAAAAAGTATCGCTCTTCGCAGATAGCTGTAAAAAATAATATTGCGCAGAATGTATAGATTGTATGACGTAAGATATTTTTTCATATGATTATTAAAAAAAGTAATCATAAAGTAAACATTACACAAAATTCTGACATTATCTTTTGTTCTCTTTGTTCTAAAAATCATCTCCTTATCTATTATTTTAACTGTTTCCATTAAGTTCCATGATAATTTAATTTAATATGTACACCGAACTAAAATTGTTAAAAACAACAAAGTAACAAAGGGAAGTTGGTTACATTAGAATTTGGAGTATATACTTTTTTTTTATGTCTATGACACTATAGTGATGTAGAATAATCAAAAGACAATTGAAAAGAGCAGAGAATGTTTTAAAATTATAATATAATTTGTGACTAATTTGAAATTTGATTGCTATGTTGTTCTTTTGTTTCAATTTGAATCTTTGTGGGATTTCCATACTCTGGTCGATACAAATTCATAACAGTGCACGTAATGCATCAATCAGTAAACAATGAGATATATATAATATACAACATTACCTCATGAAGAAGCTTAAAGAACGTATAAAATTTAGCGCGTAACTTCAGAGAACGGAAGATGTTAAACAGCAATTTGCAAACGTCGCGAAAAAAATGAAGATGAGCAACGAGGGAGTAGAGCAAAAAATTGATGAAATAAAGCATGGCAGTGAATTAAAAAAACAACGTCTGCCCCCTTTGATGCCCGACTTTCATTACTATACTAACGTAATAAATGCGCGCTTCGTCAAGCCCAGTTTTTATCATTAGTATACCGAAGAAAGTATGCATTTTAATAACGCTTCCACTTGAAATGTGAATGCATCATTCGCATAATAGCCCCGCGGAAAAGAAACACAACAGCGTGCGGCCTTTGACGTCACATGCAGCTTTTTTACCGCGCCAGTCTATTAGGTACTTTATTACCCGCTCGGAATTAATTCAACATTTGACTGCGAAAAGCGCCGGTTCTCTACCGCGCGACGTTTTATCGATCGTCCAATCAAGCCGTTCGATATATTTTTTCTTTTTGCATAATTTTGGCGCGGCATGTGAGCCGAATCGATGGCGCCAGGGACTCGTCACGAAATTCCACGCAGTGCACGCGTGCCGGTTTTAATAGACGCGCACCGCGACGTTAACAGATTGAGCCCAGAGTGGGGTATTAACGTATTTGATTCGCGCGGAGCCAAGACACCAAGAATTCGCAGTCGATTATGCCACCCATAGAAACTAGAGGGAATTTTAATCTTCGATTCTCGGCAAAACCCGATAACCTCACGCTCCTCGTTTGCATACCCTTTCACTATCTTTTTGTACAACAAAATAAAATGAGATAATCAAACAATAAAGAGGACCCGTATTCCAAAATTCGTTTGCCTATATGTGAACTATTGGACCTCTATTAGAAACCTATTTGAACTGAAACATCACAATTTTAAACGATTGAAATTGAATGAGGAAAATTTATCTCGATCATTTAAAAAAGCGGCTGAGAACCAAAACGAAAAGTCAGTGCACTTACTGATCAAATTCAGAATCACGTTGAGTCGAACGGAAGTAACGCGTTCCGATAAGTTTGAAAAATAGAATTAAAAATAAAGCAGCCGACTCAGTGTGAGTAGAAATTCAATAAAATGCACATCAGCTGAAAATTTCAAATCCCGTCATCCTGACTAGTCGCAGGACATCTCTTTTCCGAGAGGATTCACAATTACGTTCATCGATTAATTTATTTATAGCCATGCATATGACAAGCGTGCATTAAAAAGTCCAAAAGTTAATCTCGTTGTGAAGGGTGTCTCGTTCGTGCATTTTTTCCACGAATTATCTGCTCGATAACAAAAAAAGCCAGTCATTAAACTCTCCAGTCAAGTGCAACGCCTGCCTCCAGAATGGGCACTGGCGATGTCAAATTACGGAAGAACAACGACTCTACAACTAGCGTGACACAAATATTCATTATCTTGATCTGCAGATTATGACTTCATTACTACGCTAGACATGATTGTGTCGTCGCAATCGATCAACATCGAGCTCATTACACTGCGAATTTTCGGCACTACACCAACACATAATTACAGCTCCCTTTTAGCCTGCAAAATTACTAACTCTTATGTCATTATACGATTGAAAATAATTATTCCTTCAATTATCAAGTATTTCGAAATTTAATGCAATTCATCAATTAATTTTATGAAATATATCAAATTCATTGATAATCGTCGTCATTGAGAAACAACACACAGTGATACCCGTTTGAATACATTTTTGGAATATATTTGGATTTTCATTTGTATTTTGAATACAAAATTATACCAAGAAATTTAACATACATCATTCAGCTGAATTGATATGTTCCAAATATTGAACTTAGGTAGATCAAAACATTTGATCTTTCGTGATTCTTAATGAAACGGAAACGCAAAATATTTGACTGAGCAGGAAATATATATTTAACATCAATTCTGTTCCAACTGCCATGTGAGAAATTTGGAATCGAGTAGAAATTGACTTATCGTGAAATACCTCTCACTATACCTGCAGTAAAGTTGTTGAAAATATTTAAAAATTAATTAATATTAGTTGCATTCATAATTGAACTTCGAATTGAACTAAAAACAATGTTGATCACTTGCTGAATGACATTTGATTGAATAAATTATTAAATTGTTCTTAATAATAACGGTAATATCTGCCTCACTGATTGATTGCTTCAAGCCAGTGAATGAAGCGTCATAAAAAGTATGGTCATTCAAATAGTCTAGCGATACAAGCAATCGTAATTCCTAATCAAGATTCAGTGCAACGCACCGATAGGATTATCCGAAGCTGTTCTCTTAGATGGGTTTTCAATAGAAGGAACTAGCAAGCAAAAGCGCAACGTTTCCAGATCCCGATGCTCTTAGCCCCTCGATGTGACCTCAAAAACTCAGCGACTTTTTGCCGGGTTAATACTTTCTTATAATTATGGAATTCCTGCTTGAAGAGAGACGACCATTAGAGTGCCAAGTATTCGCTCTTGTCGCACGTGCCTCACATCCCAGGGGGGTTGGGGCGCGGTCGTGTTTGCTCTATCGACCACCGAGAACTCACGGAATTCGCCGAATGTGGCCGAATACCGAGAATGCACTGCTAACCGCTTAGGCGCGCAACTCGCGAGTTGAATCGCGAACGTATTTGCCCCCTTTTCTTTTTCTTTTATATCACTCATGACTCCACCCGTCGACTTTTTTTTGTCACGCATCCATCAAAGGTTTTGGATTTTCTTAAAGCATGCTATACTTTGACACGAGATTATTGCTACAACTTCAAAAATTTAAATAAAAATATCATCTATGATTTTAATACATGTGACAAGACCGTTTTCCGTGCCAACCACAGGCGTGCCTTGCGAGAAGACGGTCTTGTTACTGACAAAGCAAAAAGTTAGATTTTACCACATGGTCATGTGATATTCGCAGAGTTTATTCTGTGACATTTTTTTTCTCTTTTTTTGACAGTGTTATCAAGTGTTTAATCGTTCGCATATGTGGGAGATGAGAAAAATGGATTATTGGCGTAACTATATCTAGACTGAAAAATGTGAAATTTCAGAATGCTTTTATAATACTTTATGCATAACATTTTTAATGGGAACTCATATATAGATATAAATATGTATAAAATGTTGAATAAAAAAGAGAGCTCTGTCTAAGTGTTTATCAAAATTTTGACCAAAAATTTGTAACTTACAAAATGATTGAAAAAAATCTCAGTTTTTAGAATTAAATAACATGTCACTTTTATAACAAAAATATGATTTTTTACAAATGATTTTTCAATTTTTGCATTATTGTACAGAAATGTCAAAAATAGCAATTGGTTAGACAAAATCTCTCAGATCGTCGTTTGACTTTGACACTTCGTTTATAATATTGAATTTCATTTTTCATTTTTCATTCTATTTGCCTTTTCACTTTAAAATTTTTTAATAAAACAAGCAGCTTTTGTGTCGATCTGGTCAAAATAACAATGAAAGTAAAGAGCTTTCTTCAAGGTGTTATTCCCTAGGTAAGAAAAGTACGAAGAGAAAATTGCACGCCAATAAGATGATAAATAAGTACAGATGCAATACCGGTGATCTTGCGATAAAAACGTAATGATGCTTCATATAATTTCAAACTAATAATACAACGTTTTCTTATGATCAGACCAGATTTGTCATTTGCGGCATGTATTAATAAACTATTTATAATTTAATAAGAAATTGTCACGTGTTGACTTATTGCAATTACATGCAATGAAAGTGTGTTTAATTTGTGCATAATATAGACACATTGTCTTGTCTGTTGTTTGTACACCAAATAATATGTCAGCGCGTTGGCAAATAATTATTTTAAAAATGGAATTAGTGTTAATAACCAAGCAAACTTTTCTCATCGCGGGAACGTTAATTCAAGCCGAATGGTTATGATTTGTCATATAATCCACGGTCGCCTTAATATGTACTCCGCATCTGATAAGAACAAAAAAGGCCGGATAGGAGAATAAAAAATCAACGAGCAAAAACCCCGCGAAAATAAAATTTGCTCAATTAATTTTGAGATTGTCTTTTATACAGCAAACATAAATGTTGTTTTCTATGTAAATACACAGTGCCTGTATTGTAGCTCTACTTGCTTTTTGATTCAGCATATTCATGAGTAAAAAGATTCGTTAGGTTGATTATATATTTTGCTTCCACTCATTTTTCAAGAACTTTTTTATTCCATTTCATTTATTTACGTTGCCTGCAAAGCAATTTGAAATTCAAAAAACATAGATTTACTGAATGACGTAAGCTCTGTTAATCGTCAGACGGTTATCAAAATTACATCAATGCAGACAAAAAAAGTTTTAGTTAAAACGGGTTTGTTTACCAAACCTTACATTTGAGGCGAAATTAGATAGTTATATCTTTGGCAACAGAAGAAGAGTCAAATACAACGATCAGTTTTTGAAAAAGAATATAAAAAGTATCACTTCCGTATTTGATTTTTCTGAACGAAACAACGAAGAGAAACCTTGGGGTATATTCGGCACATGAGCAGATCGCAGAAAGTGTCTGGTCAAATAAAACCAGCAGCAACTTGTTATCTTGCATGGTTGCTGGCAAATTTTCCGACAGGAAATTGAATTCATAAGTACTGTGATTTTTTTTTATTTTCATTTTACTTCATCTTTCTCTACGACAATAGTTTGTTCGATTTGTAATTGACTAAACAATACAACCCTTATAACAGGAACACAATCCCTGTACACATCTGTATCACAGTTATATATGTATCAAATATTACAGACCTCTTTTGTTGCTATTCAGATTGAAATGTTGAATTCAACGTTGCATTTTATATTAAAACGTGGAAATGTGAAATTAATTTACCATCAGAAATTCGATTCCACATTAATTGCTCTACTTTGCATTAATTTTGGTACAACGGATTTGAGATTAATTAATTTTTATAATCACCACAGCAAAATTGTAATCATGCTGCAAAATTTACATCAGCAAAATGCAAAATATTTTGTGATTTCCTGCAGATTCATATGAAAATCAAGGTATACCTATAGGCTATAATTTTTGCTAATTTAATTTCACATGCATTTTTTAAAAGCCGTAAAATATTTTAATATTTATCAAAAGTGTAATTATTAAGAATGGTATTGTTTATTAATGAATTTTCAAACCAGAAATAATATTGATAGAAAATTAAAATAGAGGTAAACAGTTGAAAAGACGCTGGAGTAAGAAAGCATCCGTTGATTTAACAGTGATTGAGCGCAGTGAAAATACATACTTCGACCACAAATAAAAATAAACAGCAGGAAAGTAAGCATTTTTATGAAATTCAGTATTCGGTCCAGTCGGAATTGTAAAATCAAGTCTTGGCTCTATGTAAGTATATTTTTTTGATCTGGAGAGTGAACTTGTGCAAGCTCATGGTCGTTACAAAATTGATACCATTTGGGCAGAGATAAAGCTAGAAACATTCGTTACACGCGAAAGTGAAAAAGATAACGCGCAAACTTCTGGACGAAAAAGTTCTCTTTCGTACAATAAAAAGTGAGTAAAAATATACTTCAACGGTAGTACAAAAGTGCATCGGGTAACTTATGCTCCAATTTATTGTACTTCATTTTAATTATTATGATATCCTTATCTGCTGTTCGACTTTTGTAAGGCGAGTAAAAGGAAATGTATTTCGTTTTCTTCCAAGATGTTATTAATTTCGCAGATTTAAGTTGCAAAACGAACTTGAAAAGGTTTTAATTATAAATGACTCTATAGTGCATTTTGAAATAATTACCTTGTAACATAACGGATGACCAAAGACCCTATATCAACTTCATTATTCATAATTTTATTTATAATCAAATTAATTGTCGGGTCGCCAGAGTGAATAAGAAGAACTTTGAATTGCTTACTAAAATAGAGCAAATTTCTGATTGCTCTTTGAAAAAAAAAAACAATAAATTATATTTCCTTTTAGTTGATGATGAAAAATGAAGTAAAAAATTAATAAGAACGAAACCGATGAAAACGAAAGTGACAAATAATCTACTGATAGAGAAGTCTCAAGATGTGCATCACCACTGTCACGGTTGAATAGCGCCAAGTTAAGCAAACTATCAAGGGTAGTCCTTGATCATTGGTTCACGACAACTGCTGAATACTCACTTCCTTCTTATCTAACAGCGTAGTTTAACGAAATTGTTCATGGCTTGAACCCCAAGTTTCCTGGCAATCGTCGAAACCTTTGATCCCATATTAGTGACCGTGTGTATGCAAATGATGTGACAACGCGGTGGTAAGGGCAAATGCGCGCAGAGTACTCACACTTACGCGTACTCGTGAAATGATGCATGTGTTTTAATCGTACTAAGTGTTGAGAGAGAGATTGATTTAAGATCGGAACGAGCATTCTCAGATTCATTTTCAAAGAAAAAAAAAGAAATTCCACAAAATGAAATGATATGCAACGTACCTTTTACCAAATACAATTTTTTTCATCCAAACAAAAGAATAATATTTTTTTGCTGTGCAATGTTTTTACTCTTCAATCAGGTGAAGTGTCATCGGTAAATATTCGATATCTAAAAGTTAGTTTTGTTTATTAGAGGTTGAACAAAAATGATACAAAAGTTCAGAATCATGTGGAATTGCACGTCTCTGTAGTTGCAATATATATCGAAAACTGTCAATCAGTATTCCCGCACAAAGCATTTGCATATTTCAATCATCCTAAAAGCTTTAGAAGGCTTTTAATCCGGTTCGTAAAATATGCGTAATTCTTGGTATTGTCAGAAATACCCACGCGCGGGTTTATACCGCAGCCGATATAAGCGGATTGCGTCGATACATTTTACGTGCGCACGAAAATCGCGCATCATCGTTTTGTGTTCCGCCTTAAATTCTAAAGAAAACTCGGAAGGTTCTTGCTCGTCGAGGTCGATAAAATGGAAAAACAATCACCGACGAGTTTTCTTATTTTCCTCGCGTTAAATCCTATATCGCTTTTCACCACACTTCTTGTCACTTTAACCTGATGGCTGATCAAAATAAGAGCGCAATATTTGTGACACTTTTTACGGACTTGACCGTAAAAAGTTTTCGATCTGACAACTCAAACTGATCGTTCAATTACAAAGATTTTTTTTGTAAAAGAAAACCTGATTTCTGAAAAAAATTCTTTTCATCAAGTTATAAGGCTTTGCTGAACTTTTTCGCCTTACAAGATGTTTATCACGTCAGAGAAATTCCATCTCATCAGACAGAGAACATCTATGCCGAAAAAGAGTACAAAGGCGCATCAATCCGGTCAAAAAACTTCGTAAGGCGACTTTTTTTTAATGACAAAAAATGCAGGATCTCCAAAGTCAAAGGCAGTGCTGGTTATTCTTGATAAAGAATAACCAGGTAGTCTGACAAAAAAAGAAAGAAAAAACCGTCAACGAGATTATTTTTTCCGGAGTCATCATTAATCTAAAAGTCTCATCACAGATGGAAATAAGAAAAACAAGCGACATTTAAAATTCAGACCACGTTAATATTGATTAGAAATGCTTATTTTCGAATTTGTGCTCACTTGTTATTACATAATCATTAAATTTTAATTTTAATATTTGTCAACTAAAATAATTGTTCAGCTCGTTCAAACAATTTTCATGATAAGCGTTTTCATTATTTACTTTTTGTTTGTATACCTCAGTCGAAAGGTGATTCGCAACAATCAAAAATTATATTCTTGAGAAATCAGTAGCCGCGTTGAATTAAAACGAAACACGCTGCTTCTCATTTAATATTGAACATCGTGCAAATGTATTTCACACAGTTCATAACGAATGTTAGCATCAGTTTTATTAATGAAGAAATAATTATGCCCAGTGGCAGTGCGCGATCGTTATAACATCACCGGCAGCTTCATTATAATCAGCGTGTGCATGAGGTTCGATAATTAAATTTAATTTCGATATAGCTGTGATAATATAACTATTAATCAAAACATTTCAACAATCTTTGCAAATTAACGTTACAACGCGCATGTCTCAAGTTACTGTACCACAACACTGCAAAAGTTCAAATTTCATTGATTTGAAACAGTTAGTGATATTGCAATAATCACGTGCAAAGTCAAATTTAGTGAGCCGAGAGCAAAATATGTATTCACCTTCTTATTGGCACTCGCAACATCAAAAAGTTTTTACTGGAATGAAATTTATTAATATTTGCACCATATAGAAGATTTGAAACAATGCATTTTAGAATATGCAGACTTGATAAAAAAAAAGTAAATCACAAATTCAACGATAAATTTTGTTATCGGGGGAAAACTTGAAACGTCAGCTCTCATACGGGTTGCTAACGCGATAATATGGAAATTGGCAAGTGCACGTTGATGATCGTCGGTTGATTTGAATACATTCAGAACATTGATAAACTACATTATGAATTACAATAAAAGTTTAATTATCAACGTCCAATATGATAATTTTTGCATTGTTCCATATCGCATTTATGTTTGACTGTCATTACACGTCTGACTAATTCAGTGGTTGTACTACTAGAAGCAATATCTGAGTATTCAAATTAGTGGAATTGCGACTGATATTTTTAGACGTCTGATGAAATCTATGGTTACACTACTGCGATGTAAAATACTTGTAATTTTATTCGTCTAGCCCGAAGGATCATATTATTTATCCGACACTTTTTTCTCTCCAATATCAGATTAATGAAAACCGTCTGAAAACGTCAGACGTTCATAAAAAACTCAACGTTTCATGTCGCCTTGAACAGGCTATTGCAACACTAAAGGACCGTAGACCCTTGCTTGTCCAGAATTTAACAATGCATTCCTATTCTTTGGATAAAGTCTTGGGTCCTTGACGTACTCGGCTCTATAACGTCCCTAATCTCAGGTACGTGTACTTGAGACGTGCATGTAAATGCAAAGGGTTTTACACGCTCTGTGAGAATGTTAATAAACGAACGAACAAGCAGTCATGTATGACCACCTCTGCTTGATGAACGGCCTAGTTTGCTTTATGAGGTCATCTATGGAGATTATTAGTGCCACTCAGTGTCTTCGTAGTGCAATCTGCGAAAACCATATTCAAATTAACGATGCATCAATTACAAATACAGAATTTTCATCTACGGATGCAACTCCAATTTCACTTAAATTTTAATTACACAAATTAAAATTCAAAAAAATATACGTTTCTATTATCATTTTACAAAAATTATTAATTGTTCCATTAAAAAAATGTAACCGTGGATATTATGAAACAGGAGTCAATCAGAATCATTGTAAAAAGAATTTCGTGGATGTCTGACTTTTGACGTCTGCGGTTGTCTGAGTGAATATCTGAGCACGCAACCTTCGTTCAAACGAGCATTCATGAGCCTACCCCATGTGTATATCATTGTGCCCATCAGCATTGCATAGCTATCCATTGCCATAACCGCACTAGGTGCATACTGTGAGGGTTGCTAACCGTTACGAATTTCGCGGCGCACAATTTATTCATCTGCGGACTCTCGTTAAACTGAGATAACTGGCAGACCATGATCAATCCAGAGTAATATGAAATACTACAAATTTAGAAAAATTCTCTATCAGGAGTCAGTTTTGTCATACAAACTTTACTTAACAACGTTTTAGAAGTATTAATCGGATGCGACCAATTCATTGGAGTGAAAAAGAAAAAAAAAGTTATTACGCAAAATATTACGTGGATAAAAATATTTTGAACCCGTTGAAGAAGAACAGTTGGGCGGCATTTTGAGTACGTTACGATTATAATATACATGACGCAATTGGGATAACGTAGATGCTCCGAGTTGTAAATTTTGTTGAACGTCCGGCATTGTCGCAAGCGTTAATTAACTGAGTAAATCAGCGTCGCGTGCATAATTTGTAAATTCACTCTCATATTGAACTGAGAACAAGCCGGTGTTACATTTAATCACTGAGTAACGATTTGCAACACCGATTTTCCAGCTGACCGACAACCTCTGTTTTTGATTGTTTTTTTTTTTTTTTTTTATTATTAAATTAGGAAAAATCTACATGGTTCATTAGTAATTTTTCAGTTTTCTAATTCTCCGCTGTCAAAAAAGCATCAACCTGTCAAAAAATAAAAGTTGAACACACGAACTTGGCCAAGGGTCCAACCCGCGGCCAACTTCCGCCTTTGATCAACTTTTTCATTATGGAGATGGAGAATGAAGATGGAGATGGAGATTTTGGATGGATGGGTGGATAAAAATAACAAAAACCATTTTACTGACAGCGTTTTTAGTTCAAAAATATGAATACACTTCCCATTCGCTCACTGCCAGAAAACAGACTGAGTTGACAACACTAAAATGAACAAAAATTTTGACACCGATTATAGAGATTTGGCCAGTACAACGATCAGTCCCATAGTACACACAACACTACTCCCTCTCATCTTTTCAAGATTGTCGTTTCAGCAATCTTGAATTATTATTACCATTTATTATCTAAGCCAATGTTCCAATGGATGTGAAATATTTGACATATCCCACATCTATTTTCACATAACTTCCAAGAGTTCTCGACAATATCTTGACTCTGAATGTTATCATTTGATATCTCGTTCAGAATGTAAGAATCTTTTCTCGATAAATGCAACGAACGTATTACATTCGATTTAGTAGATGATCTTTATCCAAAGAAAAAAATCGGAAAAATATCGAACTAAAGATGAATCGAAGATTATTATGAAGATTTTTTGTTTTTCAAAGTTTCAATGTTGATAATAAATATTATAGAATATTCTACTTGGCTAATAAAATACGCCACGGCGAAGCGAGTTGCAAAGTAAGCCCCCGACGTTGTCGGGCATTCTGAATGCTTGAAAATAATGACACTCCTGGGAAAACACCCTTCGGATGATGTACGGTTGACCATTGGTAGGTTTTATTCGTGCCGTTGTGCTCCTCCTGTGGCTAGTTATACGTAGGCAGATATATAGGCACAGGTATATTGAAACATATGGTTTTGCATTTGCCCGTTACCGTACGCTAGAGGTGTGACTCTATTAAAGATAATTTCATAACCTCAAGATGATATATTTCAAATAAGAAGAGCCAAAACTATTGAACGCGTTGACTCTGCAAAAATGTGATATTTCATTTCAAAATGTTTTTTACTTCGTTCACCTTTTTAAAACATTTTTACATGGCGTTTTCACTCAAACACGTTTCAAAAAAGAAGACAGAATGTTTGAAAATAAATCATCGCGTTTTGCGGTAGAATAAATTTTGTTCCGTTAAATATAACATCATCTATAGTGATCAGTGTATTTGGTTGACTAGCGTCCTAGATAATGCTCGTGGCCTGAACTTGTGGACTGCTGGAAAACCCGAGAAGACGTCACAAACTCTTTTTCGCTATATTTGTTTCGATGACTAATTTATTTAATCAACTTTTTGTTAGCGTCTATCGTACTTTTAACATTAATATATTTATTTTACGTAAACTTTGTGTAAGGTAGTTAGTTTAAGGTAAAAGTAACTCCAAAAGTACGAAACAACTCATAAAGTAAACTTTATATGTATAGTTGTTTTTGTATAATGGATGCAGACTAAAAATATCGTTTTGTCATTAAATATAATCAGTCAGTTTACGTCAAGTTATAGATGTCAAACTTGGAATGTGAAATTTTTGTTTCTTTTAATATCAAAATCATTCATCCACCGACAAATATTATAAACTGGGCTCGAAGCGTGCGCTTCGCACGCGCCTGCTATTTGTTTAATTTTCAAAAGGTTAAATAAACAAACTGTCATATTAATTCCAAAACTTTCAAATTCTACCTGTCAACCAATCAGAAAATGAATAGACCGAGGACAAACTACTAACTTCAGGCGATCGCGACTTTCTTTGATTGTCTGGGGCGCGCTGGCGCGCGCCCGTATATATTTTGTTCCTATCAAACTGAACTGTTAAAAATAAACGATGACGCACGAAGTCAGCCAACGGTCGACCCGCGGCCAACTTAAATGCTGTCATCAACTTTTTAACTGTGGACTAGAATGTCGAGCGCGCTCTCCTCCATCAGGTTTTCAAATTTTACAAAAAATTAAAATAACCAACCTAAATGTCAAATGTCCGACCTGTCAAAAAATGAACTACCAGGCATTGCCGTCGGACCGTCACATTATCTAACAAATCTAGAACTCTAGCCGCAAAACGCGGCTCATCATCACACTTTTAATCAAAGGACCCATTACACTCTTATTCCCACCCCGAAATGTCAAATTTTCGCGACCCGTCGAACGTAAACAAATCGGCCTGTCAAAAATAAACGATGACGCGTGAAGTGGCCGCGGATCCAACTTCAGGGTGCCCTCAACTTTTATGATATGGACTAGATTTCAAGGGCGCGCTACGCGCGCCCGTTGAATGATTTCTTGTATAAATCTGTCAAATATCTGGTCAATCAAACAAAACAAACACGCCTGTCAATTAAACATAAACAATGTCGCGTGAATTGGCTGCATATCCAACTTCACGATAGCATCAACTTTATATGTACGGACGGATGGGAATCCTTCTGAAACGAAGCTGTATATGCTTCGATGTGAAGCAATTTTTTAGCAGATTTTTTTGGTTCAAGTATCGCTAGTTCAGAACATACACTCGTACGCCAGCCATTTTCACCTGACCGAGTCCTGTAACGTATCCGCGTTGCGTATTCCACACCAATGCTAGAAAAAGTTCGGTATAAAAGTTCCACACATCATCCTTCGAATCGTAAATTATATGAGTGACAGACAAACATAAAAATCTTTCACGAGCAATACACTGTATGATTTCAATTTGCTCTCTTTTTGAAATTCAATAACGTTTCACTTCTCTTTTTCTTTTTGATTTACATTTTCTACACGGATCATTCTTTTTGCCATGTCATTGCGTGATAAAATGTGTACTGCAATTGATTAATCAAAACGATATATACTTGCGAGTATTCCAGTGTTATTCTCCCAGCTTGCTTTTTACCGCCACCCATTTTCACGACAAATCCAGTGGAAAACGCCATTTCGGACGCTTTTTACGCCGCAAACTTGCATGTGACAAATGTCGGCAATAAGAAAACCGAGCGGCGAAATTTTCGAGCTTCTCAGCGACGGCTGAAGAACATAGTGCTGTCGAAATTGTCACGCTTTTTTACGGCCGTCGTGCACTGTACCGAAATTCGATTACATGTCACTTTGACCGCAAGTTAATCACTGCAGTAATCCGTGCTCTGATTGATCTGCCATATTTTTACCATGATAATTGCCAATTAAACTTATTTATGATCAACTCTCTAAATTCTAATAAGCTCAGAGTCTTCCACCAATTGCAGAAAGTGAAAATTCCATTGTACTTTTGACTCAAAATAAGTGAAAATTTTTACTTTTTGCAATTGGTGAAAGACTTTGAACTTATTGTACGTGTATATACACTTTTTAACTGAACTTCCCTTATTCGAATTTACAGAGAAGTTTCATAATCGCCGATAAAATAATACTAAGACTCACATTGAAATTATATGGTTTGGATTTTTATTTATTTTATATTTGACGTATATGAAACTTTCTTTAAATTCAAAACTTGAAAATATTTGATGAAGGGTAAATGAATGGTATTTTCTGTTTACGTCTACCAGTCTTTGATTTTGTTCATCAGACACACTCTTGCGCAACTTGATAGATGGATAAATGGTGAGCTGTTATTTCCCAAGAGATTAATACATGTCGAAGTAGCAAAAAAGGTCGATAATCATCGTTATGGCTCCCGAATAAGGCCATACTGGCACTGAAACTTCACACCGACAAAGTCGCATATCATTCGACGACTCTACGATTAATGCGCGTTTGCGAATAAAAGTTGTTCTTCTTGTTTAGATTTGTTTTGAAACAACATGAGTATAGTTTGTACAAAAAAAGTTCAGGCATTTGGAAATGTCTTTGATAAGTGCCCCTCAACGTTTTGGATGATACAAGGCAATAAAGCATAATACAAAAGGAAATTAATGTTCGTGTTTACTTTTTGTGAGTGACCCAATTACTTGATTTTTCAGGTTCGTTGGAAAAATGAGTACCAGTTCCGTTTAACGAGTTGTAAAGATTTACGAACAAAAATTCACGGTGTAAAACCATTGGCCGGTCGTCCAACACATCCGCGCTCAGTCTTCTGGAAAGCACCACGGTCGCGCATTTACATGCGCTATCCCACCGCAGCATTTCATTTCCGCCACGCATATTCACGAATGAGGCAATATGGTCGAACTGTCAGGCTAAACTTTTATTGACAATTATTGGGTGCACGACGCATCGTAATTACAATCTTTTTGCCATTATTACAGGTGAAAAACGGGCCTACCCCACCGGATGCAGTATTTACTCGACCAATTCTGTGATTATCATATATTGCTACACATTTACATTCCAATGAAAAAAAAACCTTTCAATTATTCTATTACCTGTCTCACTCAACAATTATTTGTTTGATCATTTGTTAGTTTGTTTGACCAACGACTTCTCAGAGAAGTCGACATTACATATAAGGGTGAATTCACGAAAAGTGTACAATTAGTGTCCTTTATTTTTATTTACCAGTAAAGCTTTTATTTTTGTAAGCTTATAATATATCGGAGTGTTCGTTTTTTAGACCACATTGAGATAATGCGATGAAATAGTAACGAATTCATAAATATGTAACATTTATACTACGGAACTGAACGAAAATGTTAGCTCCGTGTGGCATTTCCTGAGTTAAATTTTTTAATTGTGTCGGCAAGTTAACATACTCGATTAAAAACGATCGGGCAACGACAGTCAGTTTAGAGGAACTATAGAAGATCTCATTTCTCTTTATTATAGTCCAATAATCATGACTTCATCACAATCTGAAATCTATTTATTCATGCCCTAAGAAAACGACAAAAACATAATGAGCAATAAAATTTAATTTTTCGTATCGACAACAAGCTCATAACAATTTTTTAATCAGTAATATGAAAAGCTTAAAGAATTTGAAAAACTATTATCACATTGAAAGGAAAAAACAGCTATTTTCAATGACCAGAAATTATTATCGAAACCTTGAAATTGTCAAGGGACAAAACTCGTGTAATCACCGTGCTCACTGGCCCCTTTTCATTTTAGATCGGAATTAAGCTATATAAGAATTTTTTGACCTATTTCATGGTTAAATTTCATAATCCAAGAGGAAAAAATTTTTGTGCGGATTCGTTTAGATATTAACCAAGTTTTAATATAGTAAGCTCCATGGCACCTGTAAGCTTTGTGCATGGTCAAGAAAACACTTGCAAACTATCTATCAAAAAATAAAAATGACTGTTTCTTTCTACGAAAGAATCTGCAGATATCGGTAATAATCATACGAGATTAAATTTTCCCAAATTTTAGTGAAATTTTACACATTTCGTGAATTCACCCATAACATTTTCATATTTCCTTTGAGTGGCCGATATTCTTATTTTAACGCTGGTATCGTGACGCTAAGTTAATCGAAGCTGTATCGAGTAACTTAAACTTGAAACGCAAAAGAAAATATTTGATGTATCCAGGCAAATCGACAGATATTTCGTCGCGGTAGTAACTTCAAAGATTCAAGAGCATCAATGGCGGGCGAGAGCGTCGATGCTAACGATTTTAGTATTAAAGCCGGGTTCACTGGCACGCAGTTATTCAGGTGCACCAATGCGAGACAAAGCGAAAAGCAAATTCGAGCAGTAATGTGACAGCTAGTCGTGTTTGACAGAATTCTGTGTAATGTTATCGAGTTATTTCTAGTCAAATAATGTTAAAGTGTGTTCTATTTCACAATACCTAATCAGATTGTTCGAGTCCAAGAAAAGATATTGTCTAATTCGAGTATATTAAATGATGTTATTTTTATTATATTATTATTAGTTAGCAAACTACAGCCCAACTTTGCCCAAACTTTAAAAAACGGAATGTCAAAATAATATGAATTCTTTCCTTTTATTTGTGGAAAAATTCTTTGTAGAAAAACGATTCTTTGAAGTTCAAAAAAATAGCTTAGAGAAATGTTTTGTTATTTTTGTTATCGTCCCAATTTTCGATGATTCGGCGAAATTTGATTTCTAGTTTTCATTTCAGATTAGACAATACAGAGCGATTAGAAAAAGTTTCGGTGAAGTAATACTAGGTGAGAAAGAGACAAAGCACAAGTTGACAAAATCAACAATGCCTAAGGGCCGATGGATCGCACTTATAAGAACAGAGACAAGGAAGCCGTGAAAAAACGGCTTCACAATGACGTGAAGCTACTGAAAGTGTCATCTGTCATCCCCGACATTGTTCGGTTCCGTGTTGGAACGCGCTTTCATGACAAAAGATCCCGCGCGCTTTTTTTATTTCTCTTTCGACAACTCTCTGTTTCCACCTTGCGATAAGCGTTCGCTTGAATAAGCACAATTTGGACAATTTAAGTACGCTGCTTACACATTTACACTGCGCGCAATGTTGAAACCTGATGCCACAATGCGACTTGCGAAATATATCCCAATTTTATCCCTTACGCATTTCAACCTAAATTGGATACCTACCTATGTTCACTGAAGAAAATAATCATCTGGGCAAAAACTTAAATTTTATTTGAGGTCGGAAACTACCCCAACACATTTTTCAACGAGTCTGTGTGTAGAGTTAAGGTAAGATTACAATTTCAATTTTGAATCGTGCTGAATTAAGTTTTTTCTATGGATTAGCAGATCTTTGTTCTTAATTACATAAATAGTTGATCAGTGACATTCTAAAATACGAGCATAGTCAAAGTTCCTACACGCATTTTAGGAGAGGCAAGCTAATTTACTCTCTACATATCTTCATACAGTATATAACGCCGTCACAAACTGACCAACGTTTAGAATTCTAATTTCACAAGAACGGCGTCAAACTACTTTCATTGAAACTACAAGTTAATTACCAACTTGCTTATGCACCAATTCAATATTCAACGCGATTATTCATTTATTATAATCCTCTTTTCAGGAAAATAAGTGATCCAGCCATGCTTTTCGTCAGACGAGTTTTTTGACTCTGCTTATTTGATTTATTAAATCATAAAATCAGTGCGAAGTACATTTTGTTTGCAAGCTCATTCCTTGCATTAGCGCTAAAGCTTGATATTAGGTACATGCTGCATACGATTATTCAGCAAGAATCCTGCACCTCGCGAGACAAAAGCCGACGTGCTAACGAAGTGGAATGAAAGAGGAAACAGCGTCCATGTTACCTGTCACCATGTGAAAGTTGTTCCACCAAAGGGAAGTGCGCGACAAAGTGAGTTGACACAATACGTAATGAAGAGGATGAAACAATGTCAACTTATGATGACCAAATCAATAATTGTGTACGATGATAGATTCGTTTTTGTGAAATTAGAATTTAGAAAGAATTCCATCATTTCATCCAGAATTGGAATGAGTTTTTTTTTTCTAACCGTTGGTATATAACAGTTCTTGTCTTGCGAAAGATGGAAATAATATTCCAAATGAAAAATAATTTTATATGAGTAAAAAATCATTTGGTGTGAGCAAAGATTCATTTCATCATCATTTTCACTACTTATTTAAAACGTATCGTGCTCAAAAATAAAAAACCTGATGAAAAATTATGCAAGAAAAATTGCTAGTAGGATGAGAAAGTAATACATTTTTTGTTGGAAAAATATTGAAACCTCCAAAATTATTCCACGAATCACCTATTTCGTTTCGTTTTATGCAAATGAATATACATTGAAACTATTCCCTTGGTTCATTACTTATGCACGCCATCCTCCAGATTAGTCCCAAGGCACAAGCTGTCATTATAATCGGTGACTAGCAACAACAAAAAAGCAAGGTATTGATAGTACCGCATGAAAATAACTTTTACAGACTTTATACTTGCAGTTCTGTATTTTAAATTTATCCACAATAATCAAAATAATCTGTACTGTAAACCAGTGATCAATTATAATAAATGGCGACTTGAATTTTGTAATATATGAATCGCCTACAGTTTCTCACATGTAATCTAACGAGGTACGATTTGTTTTGTATAATTCGATCGGAAAAATATTACATAGAAAGTATAAAAAAGACAACATCAAGACCTGCTTACTGCAGTATTATTCATTCTACTAAAACAAGTAAATTAATTAAGTTGAATCAGAACGTTTATTATTAAAGCATAATTAGTTTAATTAAAATGCTAATGAAAGTATTAAATCATATTGATTACGTTCAAACAGTTTATCCACAGAAAACAAAATATAAATAAACTGAAGCTCATTTATTTTATACAATACGATCATAAGTATTTAAAATGGGCACTTTCATCAGCTGATGGACGAATTGTACATCTCAGAGAAAAAGGATCAAGGTTTAAAAGTGGGAAGGACATAGAATATAAAAGCGGTGGAGTGCGAGAGGTAGGTAGTCCATCGTGGCTAACCTTTCGAAAGCATGATATTCCATAATAATAGGTGGAAAAGAAAATGAAGAAACCGCGTTGGTACATCCTAGTGTGCAATAGCATAGTTGTACGAGTGATGACAAAAGAAAAAGTCAAATATATTTGTATACCTTGAGCTTCAGGTTGAGAAGAAGTTCCAAAAGCTGAAGCGGATGAGGAGAAAGATCTAAAAGGAATTCAACATCCGCAACAAGGTACACGACTTCTATTTGAAAATGCTTTCTTAATATTTGCACTGAGTACCGTCCGCTCCTTGATGCTTCAGAGGACGAAATGAGTAAAAGGTGCTCATGAGAGCCAGGGACATGTCAAGATAACCTTATGTAAGAATATTTATTCAAACTAAATTTTACAATAATCTAAAAATTTAATTAAAGTGTGTAAATTATATTAGATGAAGTAAGAACAATTTTTATGTACTTTGAGTATATCGAACCATTCTACCCTCAAAATTCTTGTCAACATTAAAAATCAGAAAATAACTTAAATTAGTAGTTAGTACAGTAGTTTTTCAAAACTTCACAAACTCGTTAAAACTTTAATAAAAATGCTCGATTCGAAAAAAAATATTACAAATAAAAACTCAAGAATTATTGTAATTATCCTTCAAGTTGTAACAATAGAGGCTTGTAAACAAAACTACACGCTTGACAAAAAAGTTCCAAATTTTGTTTCAAACTATCATGTATTTTCATCAAGCTAAAACAAAGACGTAGTGAACATGCTTATCTTGTTTTTATTTCATCGTATATTGAATCGAATGTAATAGAAAGTAACGCTCCGTGTCCCTTTCAGTCGGTTGCGCCCTGTACCACATCATAAAGATACCTTTTATCTCCCATTTCTTGTTGAAGATCGCTACACCCCAATCTAGTTACATACCCAGGCCATTTTCCATCACGCGCCCTCAACATTACTTCTGCCTTACAATTCACAGGTAGGAAACAATGGAGGATGATAACATCGAGCTTAACATAAGTATAAAAACCTGAATTTATAACTACATACGAAACATACGTCAGTTCAATTCGTCGATTTATCAAAAAGCTTTTTTATCACAGCATTGTCACATCCAAATAATAATAATTATTATTATTACAGGTTTGGCTAGTTATTGTAAATGTTAATCAATGTAAACAAGACTTCACAACGACGATGAAAACCAACGATCGTGACATTTGTATCCAAAAATCGAAACGAGAATTCGATCAGCGCAACAGTATGATATGGCTCACTACTATTTTCACGATGTGAAAGACCTCAAAGGGGTGCGCCATAAAATTTCATTATGTAAACACACATCTTGTGAAATCGGGCAATTCATCCTGAAGGTGCCTTACGAATTCCACATCGCGGTTAGGTATTCAATTGTAGTAAAACTCATAAGGTGTCTCTATTGGATTTCCATAGAGAGCCTTACTAGAGTTACATGTGGCACATCTTGGAAGTTTGCTATTCCAAAATCCTCTCAGACTTTGAGAGGGTTTTCATGTGGTACTACTGCTAGGCTTCGCCTGACCTTTTTCCAATAAAGCCCTTATGCTTCAAATGGAAATACTCAACAAACACCACAACCATTTACTTAATCACTTTCGTCCATGAAAATTTGAAGATCCAATATTGCGCATCATAAAATGTGTAATTCGATCAATAGCTACTCGATAAAACTACAACTCCAGTATTCGATTCTGTTGCAAATTCAATCTACATTTTCACGACCTGAACAGTGTATTGCGATTCAAATGTTTGGCGCTCCGGCTCGAATATCCTGCACAAACAATATTGGCTCTTGACACGAGTTTTACATAAAACGTAAAGACTTTCGGCTGAGTCTGATGTTATGTTTGTCTACATGTACACAACGTAGATTGATAATTTATGTAAACGTGTATTCATTTATATGTGCATGGATCCGCAGCATGTTCCCTGTCTCTATCACGATATTTTTGATTTCATGAGCATTGAAATTCAATACTACCTTAAGTTTTTCAAGAATATCAGCGGATGTGGCGCGAACAGTGACCGCACAAATGATACCATATATACGCGTGAAAATTAGTCTGCCTCGACCTATGTATGATGTAATACGACAATCGCGGTATTATTACTGAAAAATGTCTTCCTCTGCTCAACACATCAATGAATCATATTCTTTATTGATCTAAACACTTAAAAAATTTTCAAACAAAAATGCATCTATATACTTTTACGGAACTACTCTCTTAATTCGAAGAAATGAAAGAATCTCCAAAAAAGTAGATCCCTAGTAAAAATTTATCTGACGTTTTTAGGGCGTGTACTGTCGCGCCTTATAAGGGCCTATAAACGCCCGATAAACTTTTACTAGGGACAGTACAGTTCTTATTCTCTTTTAAAAGAATGCACAAACTATAACTCTGAAAAAACGAATATTTACTTTTTCTAATTAAGAGAGTCCATATTCCATATTTCTCGGTATTATTAATGTCATCGCTTATACTTGATTGACATTAAATTCTCATCGCATCGAGAATTTTAATGAATTCAGGGATCACGGTTCGGTAAATTAATTGATGGTAAAAATAGATACATAATTATGCACATTTTTATTCACAATTAAAGGCAATAACGCCCTGTGCAAAATTCAAATCTTGATTATCCAGTCATCGAACTAAAATGAGTAATTTAACATTTTTACGTTGAATTTCATTCTAAGACCGAATTAGAAAGAATCAATTATTCGGATTAGCTATTGAATACCATGTTAAATGACTCCGTCAATGCTATAATTAATCCTCTGCAGCTAGCCTTCATTGAATTTTGGAAATGATGCCAGCAAAAGCTCCATAGTTTGTATTTGTATGAAACTATAAGATATAATTATCAAAATTCCTGCAATCAGTAATATTTAATCTGTCAAACCTGCGCTACAAATCCGATTATAAAGATTTGTACTTTGATATTTTTGAACGAATAAAATTACTGTAACTTTTTCAACTCTTATTGGATTAATTATGTGAGAGAAGCAAAAAGTTTTATAAATCCTTGACATATTGTCATGCTAAATTTTTAATGCTAATCCATTTTCATTTTTAATAAGTATTGTATTGTTATCGCATTATATTTGAATAATTGCGTATTGACAAAACACAAAGTAATAATTAAATTTTGTGCGTATATATGTTCTTACGAATTACACGTTGTACTAGAATTAGTTTGATGATGACCTTAGTGACCTCTATTGGCATCATGAACTCTATTTGGTTATTAACGTTATCTTGATTAATTTTATACTTTACATTATTGTGACAAAATGGAGACAACTATTCGATAACAAATCGTTTACGAGTTACATCAACTAAAATGACACAAAATATAATGAATGGCTACAATTTTTGTACAGATACAAATAAAATACAAAAAAATAAATAAACGAACGTATTCGAAGTTTATACTGAAATATACAATAAAATTTGTTCAACCTAAACCGTAAATTTTTTTCTCATGGGCTATCTGTCCCACGAAGAAACATGAATCAGGCATAGAAAATATACTGTGTAGGTAAAAGTTATATTTAAAAGTGTTTCCCATTAGTTTACCTTTGTGACAGCAACGGAATAACAGTTTGAGAACTCACCTGGAACAAAAAATATTTAAAATTGATATGACAATTTATTACTTTACAAATGATGATCCATACTTTCAAAAGTACGCAATTCACTTTATATGCAAATTTAGCTTTTTGATACATGAAAAAATAAAATTTACCCCCAATTTTCCCGAGCTTGTTAGTTTTTCTTTTTTTTTCTATTTCTTTCTTTTTCTAGCTTTTAAGTAAACTTTAACTATTGGTGGATTTAGTAATGTATAAAATGAAAATACAATTATGTTGATTGAATTGGCCTTTTATATAAGAAATCAATCAAATCTATACAAATGAAAATAATCGATGAAATTTCATCAAGCTTAAACAAATGTAAATTAATGAATTAATGTTTTTAATATTACGACTTTTATAATAAAAGAGTAAAATCTTTTGTGTTTTATGAAACAATCAACATAAAAATTAACAAATGGTTCAAATTCTAAAAGATTTATGAATTTGATATATTTTCTAAATTTTCGTGCAAATTTTCTTTTTACTATTATCGAAGAACAAAACAGTGGTAAAGCCACTGTGAAGCCAAGGAACGAAATACCATATCTGTTCGCTTCATTTCCGTAGAGCATATTCGCGTACGACGTATCCGACTTGAATTCAATCACGACGCAAGCGCCATTCAGGCTTGATTTCAATTAAGGCTGCCCCAACCGTTAGCTTTTAGTGCAAATTCAGGAATGACTTCTTTAAAGTCCGTAAGAACATTATGGTTTAAATTTTGATGCACCAGACATACAGACATACAAACAAAAAATGTTATTTTTAAACTAATATAATATTTATACATATATATTATATCTGTTGCTGTGAGGAATAACCAGTTAAGTGGTGCAGGATTTACATATACACTTAACTGGTTATTCCTTGCAGCCACAAATATATCATTCCTAAAAATTTTTTTAAATAACTTTTTACATTATCTATTTTATTCTCTTGGATTGATTTATTCAAAAATTATTTATAATTACTTTCACAGCAGCGATAAATTTCTCTATTAGTTTATTTTCTCCTTTTGACATTTTTAAACCTTTTAGTTTTGTTTTTCGACCAATGTCAGGAACCAAATTGAAACAAAATTCAATTGTTTTTCTTACGAATTATTTGCTGCCACTATTTTTATGCCGTTTCGAGAGTAGTGGTGGTATGATTGAAATATTCAGTTCGACTCAATCAATTTTGGACCAACGCACGCGACTTTCGTTGAAAGACATCCAGGATGGATAACGATTATGATCGTAAAAAAATTTTTTTTTGATGCTTTGAAAAAGAGTCTTACGTTGTGTTAGCGTAATATTACCTATGACGCAATACGATTGTTCCGGTATGTAAAGTTATGAAATCTGATACTATCGTTGGAAATAAGTGCTTCCGGAGTAATGCTCCGTGCTACCTTATCTTTTATATGCGTGATACGAATGATAATCGTTTTTGGATGCATGAACTGGAAATGGTTTTGAAAGATCCAACAACCGTACGCAATGTGAAAGATCAAAAGCATGTTTGGAACAACGTCTTTATTTTAATTAAAACTATCGAAATCATCAAACGATCCTCAACAAGGATTTCAGCGAATGAAAGAGAATTTTTTTTTTTTTTTTGCATAATCGCTCGTTTTATCAAATGTACCATTTTTCCAGCCTAGTGAAGAGCAGCTATTCAATTGAGTAACTGCAAAAAAAAAACTCATTTGAACAACGATCACAGTTTTTCTCGAGGTGAAAGAAATGAATTTACAAAGGTCTCTCTGGTTGGTATTTTTTTAAATTCTTTTCTTCAACTCCGAGATGCTAATTCCACCGAACCAAATATTTTCTTAATTTTTCATTGAATAAATTAACACTTTAAAAAAGTATTGACGCATGTTTACATTAGCATACTCAAACCTATGCGACGAGATAGGAAAAACTAAATATTTGTATTGAATTATTTTGAAAATTTATAAATATTGAAAAATATTGAAAGAAACCAGTTATTCCCAAGTAAAAATTCGGCCAGTTTTTGCCTAGAGCAAAATAGAAAATGGCCAGATTTAAGCCAGTGCGACTGGCCCATGAAAATTTGGCCAGTTAC